>JADBJO010000122.1:545919-800919 GCA_016801955.1 Conus betulinus
GCATTTCCATACTGAACCAAAACAAAACAAATCAGAACAAAGGATAGCCTGTCAAACCACCTTTCCCCAAGCAGCGGAGAACAATTATGTAGTACAAACTGATAAGAAACTGGTTTCTACAAAATAAAAACATGCAGCACTTAATACACACTTCCATAAGTTATTTACCCAGAGCAAATATTACGAACAAAATAACAACAGCAAAACAAAAAAAATGTGGCAGTCAATCAAACTTTTCCATATTCAATTCATTTACCCAGAGCAGATTCATTCACTTTTTTCCAGGAACCCATTCAATTCACTTTCTTCCAGGATACATTTCAAGCACTCATGATCCAGATGCAAAAAAAAAAAAAAAAAAAAAAATCATGAACAGCTTTGCAAAACAGGGACAGCAAGGAAACTGAAGAGTACATCTTCCTCAATAGCAATGGAATAGTCCACAGAAAATTCACTCGAGTTCAGCTAAGGACAAATTACCATCCATCTTTAGAAACCAGGTTCTCAAAAAGCCCTTCACACTTTATTGGAAGGCAGCAGAGATTAGGATTACCAATCAAAAAAACAACAACAGCAGCACAACAAACAATAAATCTTCCTTCTCAAACATCAGTCACAGTCTTTCCAGTCTTTCCTTTTTCTTGTCAGAAAGGAAAAAGTTCAACTTCTGCTACTGTTACTGGCTTATTTTATAATTTTACTCACATGTTTGTGTATACATGTGTATTTGCATGTGTGAGTGTGTGAGTGTGAGTGTGTGTGTGTGTGTGTGTGTGTGTGTGTGTGTGTGTGTGTGTGTGTGTGTGTACATGTCTGTGTTCATGTACATGAATATGTGAACCTTTCCACTGCATGCACAAATATGCCAGTGTGATAAAGAAATAATTTGGGCAATTTTACTTAAATTTAGTTTAAATCTGAATGTTGTCCCTTGCTGCTGTTGATGATGTTTTCCTAACTCATCTAAAAAAAAAAGAAGACACCACAGCTGTTTCTGATGTCACTGGGTTTGTGACTTACTACAGTCCAAACTCATGCTAATCCCCAAAAATGGATGATACTGATTAGCATGAAAATTCTATTAAATTAAAAAAAAAAAGAATGAAACACACTGACTGTGAATTAAATACTTTTCCTGTATCAAGTAAAAATTTATAACTTTCAAAACACACACACACACACACACACACACACACACACACACACACACACGCACACACACACAGAGTTTATATGTCACCGTATGTGAGAAGAAACATCAATCATGGTAACAATACAGAACTTTCATAAAACATGCTGCCATGTAGGTCTGTATCTCTGAATTAATCCACAGATGACTGGCATATCCCCATCCTTACTTTGTCTTTCACAATGTTATTGATAAGTAACTTTCAAACATATTTAGCCCTTTATGACAGCAACAATATGCTACATGACAATATGACTTTCTGGTTAAAAAAAAAAACTTGTTAAAACTGATGCATATAAATGACATTTTCCAGCATTAACTTATGTATACACAAGAACTTCGTTTTCACCCCTTTTTCTTTAGTATCTTACAAAAGCTGTATTAACTGTACAGATAAGGCACTGATCAACAGCCTTATCTTTAATCCACTTCTTTTGTTTGTTATATGCTTTTCATTTTCATTATATTAAAACTTGAAATTCAAATTTAAGTTGCTGTAATCATTACAAATAGTAACCAAATACATGGAACTATCAATAAATAAGTAAAACATGTGACTTTATCAAAGAGGCAAAACATACTCATGGGAAAAAAAGGAGTACAGTACATAGTCATGCATACATTCGAAGTAACTTTAAGGAATGACTACTGAGGCAAAAGCCTTGAGGTGTACAACAGTTCCATCTTGGCTGCAAGACACACAGGTCTGTCTCATCTACGAACAGTCACGATATTAGTCACACAAAGTAATGAATTCTGCTTTTTATAAACCAGTCCATATCTGTTTAAAAATAAAAGCAGAACGCTGTTTTCAACGAGCCCTTTAGAAAAGTCAGAAACTCATGATTGTAATATGTGCTGTCAAACTAAAGTGGAGTGGGGGAAAAAAAAAGAAAGAAAGAAAAGAAAGAGCCCGTGTCGTAAGCTTAGTATAGTTGATAATGATTCTAAAATCATTCACGTGATTGATCACAGAGATCTAATCAGTAAAACTTCATAGTGCCATTTTGGTTTGCAGGAAGTGCTGAATGCCAAAAAGCCCATCCTCCCAGTCCTAATCATTCAGATACAACTCAATGAAGAGGAAGTATCGATAACCATTACAGCTCATTATCTACTGCAGAAATGCAAGCTGAACTATCATATATTTCTGTTTCACTCACTTGTCTCAGAACACAATATATTACCGCCATGGTTGTTCACATTATTGCTTCCGCACATCAATAAGCACAGCACTTGCAAAATGAAAATTTATCATAGAAATTTACAGACGACCATTTTACAACGGAACTCTGGGAACCATCCTGTCGCTAAAGTTCACCTCTCGATTGCAAATGAAATGAAGAGAATTAGGTCAACATTATAAGAATAAAATTTAGATCAAGTATCATATATGTTACTTTATTTTATAACAAATACTTGCTGAGCACTGATTAAGCAGCCAACATATTGGCATATTTAAAGTTTTTTTGTGAAATTACCTCCTGTATAATGTAAAATCCTTATCCGTAAATATGAAACCTTTACACGGAAGTACACTTGCGCTCAGTCCTCAGCACTGAGCGGGAACACAAACAGAAACCAGAAACGGCGCAGATTTCATTCCAAGAAATAAGTGTCGAAGATTTCGACCACAGTGGATCGGTGAATATGGAAATAGAACGAGGTCTGCTTGAGTTTACGGCAACTAAACAAGCCTTGGATTCATTACAACGTCTTCTTTTTTGTTGCCGATGGTAAGTGAAAAATTCAGGCGGAGAGTTAAGACAGAAAATACGCGCACTCAGACTGGCTCTTCTTAGAGTGACTACAATCAACTTTCTGATTGTTTATATATGTTGCTATATTGAAAGGGGCCACCAGACAGCGTTCAGTGTTTTATATAAAAAAAAGAAAGAAAGAAAAAATTTCCCTTTAGCATTTCCAGTCTTGCTGCCACCAAGACACACCATCCAGTCCTCTCAGTGGGGTCTCCTCTCACGAGATCCCTCCACAAACATAGCCAGTCTTCAATCTACAAATTGGTAGGTCAGCCGTCATAGTTGACTATCATTGACCTGTGTGCACAGAAGCGTAAGATAAAAAACAAACAAAGCTCTAATAGGGACAACAAAAAGATAGCTAAAAGCTGTAAAGTGGCCTTAGTACCCCAACCGCATACTCCTGAGTTCAGCTCCGGGGCAGCATGTTGCGGCAGGCAAAGAAGAAAAAAAAAAGGGGGGGGGGGGGGGGGGGGGGCTCAACTAGCCTAATTAGTATCTGGGGAGGCTTACCCGGTTATTGTGGCGACCCCCAGGTCGTGACCTGGACCGGCACCCCTGCCCATCATTTACCGTTTGGCTAGTTGGGATAGGGATCTAGGCTGGGATTTTGTTCAGCTCCCTCTTGAATGATACCAAGGAGGGAGCCTCTGCTGCTGTTGCAGGCAGGGAGTTCCAGGCTGGGATGGTTGATAGGAAAAATCTGTACTGTATGGGTCAGAGGAAGTGCCGAGATGAGCAAATTTGTGTTTGTGGTTTGATCTGGTTTTGGCAGGTCCTTTCTTGAGGAATTTGTCAAGAGGTATGTCCACAGCGCCATTGACGATCTTGTACATGAAGGTTAGCCTCTGCCTGTTTCTTCGTGCTTCAAGGGGTTCCCATTCCAGATCTTGCAACGTGGCTGTTACACTGCTGGTCCAATCATATTTGTTGCATACATATCAGGCTGCTCTTCTTTGCACCATTTCAATCTTTTTCTTCTGGCCTGCTTTGTGCGGACTCCACACTGATGAGCAATACTCCAGGTGAAGGCGTAACAGTGTTAGGTAAGCATTGGTTTTGGTGATTTATTGGAGATCTTCAGGTTTCTTTTCAGGAAGCCTACCATGCTGTTGGCCTTGTTAGTGACTCTTGTAACATGGTCTTTCCAGTTGAGGTCACTTCTTATGTCGACGCCAAGGTATTTCGAGCTGTCGACATGGTCCAGGGTATGTCCTTTAAGTTTGTAGTTGAAGTTGATTGGGTTTCTTGATGTTGAGCAGTTAAGGACATTACATTTTTCAGGGTGAAATTCCATCCACCATCGTTGTTCCCAATCATTCAGTAAGTTGAGATCTTCTTGGAGCACCTTGCAGTCTTGGCTGGATTTAATTGTGGAATAGACTGTGCAGTCATCAGCGAATAGTCTGATGTTGGCCTTAATGTTCTGAGGCATGTCGTTGATGAAGATCAGAAATAGAATCAGCCCTAGAACTGTCTCCTGTGGGACTCCACTGATGACAGGTGCTGGCTCTGATCTTCCATTGTCGACTATGACAATCTGCGAGTCTCGCTGCCATCAAGACAAACCACGCAAACTTTTGCCTGGGATGTCCCCTCTCACAGGATCCACTCAGACTTTTGCCTTGGGAAGTCCCCTTTCACAGAATTCACTCTTCATTTGAGATCTTGCTTTTTTCTTTCCTTTTGCTTTTTTTCTTTCCTTTTTTCCCCTCTTTTTTTTCCCTTCCCTTATCTCCCTTTTTTGAACCGGGCCCTCTTTTTAGGTATGTATATAGAGATTTGCTTCACCATTTCATCAGCATCATCTTAATCATCCTTTCATCCTCATTCTCATCGATCAGCATAAAAAATTTGGCAGGAAAAAAATTTTTAAGTCTCAAATTCTGTGGCCCTTCATGCAGCCTGCTCTCATGGTGATCCCTCATTTGTGTTTCGCAGTTGGTGTCTGTTTTCTCCACGTCTCTGGCCTTGGTTTGGTTCCGTTGGGGTCACCGGTATCGGCGAGTCCAGGGGGGGCTGTCGTTGGACAGAAGTGGTGGTGCCCTCCGGAGGAAGAGCTCACTCACGCCGGCTCCCGACTAAGCAATTATTGTCGTCAGTAGGGGGCTTAGTAGGTGGTGTCCTGCGTATGTTAGATCAGAACAGACGCCACTGAACACCACTGAAGTGACTCGGCAGCAGTGCAGTGTCTCCTCTGGTGGATTGCCTCTTGACGACTTGACGTGGACTGCTCCCCTGTGGGTTGCCGGTGCCGGGACTGCGGCGGGGCCTGTGGATGGGGTGTCGGAATGAGTAGCGTGGGTACGCTGCCTCTGAAGTGGCACAGAGACTGGGACAGCCATAAAAAAAAAAAAAAAAGTGCTGGGATATTGAATAGATGGTCAGTTGTTCCTAATACAAATGAAGAAGACCCAGATAGTCACAAGGAAACAACAATAGTGAGGGCTTGACCGAATTATTGCAATGTGAGGCTTTGGACCGTGGCCAAATAGTTGGGAGAGACAGCTGACGAGCGATAAGACTAGATGACCCCGCTTACAGCGTTTGACCCCCAGTGTTTTTGGTGTTGAGCCAGCACTGACTGACTATGTGATGTGAGGGAGCAAACTAAGACTTTAGGCAATGAACTTTTCACACACGCTGTGGGCCAACTCTTGCTGGTCGAGGTTGAAGGGGGCGTGCCGGCCGACTGACACGTGAGAGGTGAGCAGCAGAGTGTGTTGAGTGGGTTTTATGAGCAGCTGAATGGCTCTCAAGGGTTCAGAGACCAACAGGCACATGAATGACTTTGTTTTCATAAAAGAAAAATATTGCTCAACAGTGAGAGTAAAAGAGATGTGTGTGTGTGTGTGTGTTCCCTTTTTCTTCTAACATGTGTACCAGTTAGGCATAAGAATGTGTGTGTGTGTGTGTGTGTGTGTGTGTGTGTGTGTGTGTGTGTGTGTGTGTGTGTGTGTATTTTCCCTGCTGTAGAGTAGTTATGGCTGTTTCTTCCATTTTTCTGTTGGATATACCATACTTTCTGGTCTTCAGTTGTGTGAGTGGTGTATTTTTTTCGGATTTTCCTCCCTTGCTGAGAGTTTGTTGGCATTCTTTCTTCATTTTTTACGTATAGAAGAAACAACATTCATTTTTTTATTTTGCTTTTTTTTTTTTTTTTGGGGGGGGGGGGGGGGGGGGGTTGCCCTTGAAATTTACTAAAAATTTGAAATTCCTGTTGATTAACCATTACTATCATGTTATGATATAATAAAAGTATTGTGTATCTCCTCCATTTTACAAAAAATAGCATGAGAATTGGTTGTTTCGTTCCAGAGATGCCCGCGTTTCACATATGCTGGTATCAAATAAGAGCTTTTTTTTTTTTTTAAATGCTGGCAAACGGGATTTATGCAAAATAGAATGTCTGGCAGTGAAAGGGTTAAGATTTCGACAGAGAAATCTTAGGGTGCATCCTGCCTTTGCCACCATGTTGCCCACATGTTTGTCCCATACCATGTTTGCTTGGAGAGTGACTCCTAGGTATTTTGCTGACTGCACAGTCGCTAGGGTGTGGCCATGGAGTTTATATTCACTTAGAAAGGGGTGTTCATTTCTTGTAACTGGGAGTGTAGTGCATTTGTCAGGGTGGAAAACCATGTTCCATTTCTTTTCCTATACCTCAAGGTTTCACAGGTCTTCCTGAAGCTGGGTGTATATCATCAGCTCCTGTTATGGTGGAGTGAATCGCTGTATCATCAGCAAAGACTCTTACTTCTGAGTTTAGTTTCTCGGGTAGGTCATTTATATAGACCAAGAATAGGCATGGTTCTCTAAAACTGAGCCCAGTGGTACTCCAAACTTGATGCTGGAAAACTGCATTCTCTCCGTCAACAACAACAGCTTGGCGCTGTTAGATAGGAAGCTCTTGATCCATCTGTGGATATTGCCCTTGATGCCATAGTCATGGAGTAAGAGGCTGTGATTTACTTTATCAAATGCTTTTGCAAAGTCAAGGATAAACATGTCTGTCTGAAACCCATCTGCCAAGTTTGTAGTTAACTGTTAACTCCTCGACTAGTTCTAGCAGATGTGTTTCACAGGATCTGTGTTTTCCTAAAGCCGTGTTGCTGATGACAGAGTACCTCATTGTGTCTCCAGGTGTTCCATGAAGGAGTGGATGACAATGTGTTCCAGTTTGCATACAATGCAGGTTAGAGACATTGGTCTGTAATTTGCCAGGTTGTAATGCTCTCCCTTTTCAAAAATTAGTGATACTAGGGCATCTCTCCAGACCGAAGATACCTGACCGGTGCAAAGGGAGGCTCTGAAGATAATGGTGAGAGCGGGCGCTAGTTCTGTGGAGAGTTCCTTGAGGATTTTCGAGCTAATAGTACTTATCTAGTTTAGTACTTGTGATAGTGACAATATGAGTTTGGTAAAACGTTCATAATGTTTCCCGAGGCATGGGAAATTATAGCTGTTGCGCATTAGGAAAAAGTAGCCAAAAACAAGGAGGCGACAGTTTGGGAACAGTTCCTTTTGGACTTTTCCGGTACAAGTTTGGTTCCTTCGAAGATCACGGTTAGTTGAGTTCGCATGTACATTGTAGTATGTACGAGTGTAATGCGAAATAAATGTGATTGATATCACATCAATGAACTGGCTTTTTGATTATCTCTTTTGCCTGAATATCAGACTTGATATGTATTGGCTGATCCCCACCCCAAATCTTTAATGAGTATGCAGTTGCTAATGTAATGGCTGACTTTGATCAGTTAGCCTGGACGCTGTAGAACCTCCAGTGTCTAATTTTGTGCCATTTTTTTCTTTAGATATAAAGTGGTCCTTCAGTGGCATTGTAATAAGATAGATTGTTCCACAAACTTATGAAACTATTTAATTAAAAAGAAAAAGTGAAAAGTCTAGATTTATTGAATGGTTTTTTAAGTGGGAGTCCCCACACGATTTTCTTGTAAGATGAAAGGACTTTGTTTGGAGACCATTTTTCAGGTTTAGATCATAACAGCTCTCAATCTCAAAAACTTTAGGTTTGGAAGTTGTAGGCTGCATAAATTCTCTGTTTAGGACAAATTACTCATTCCTATAATTTGCTTGGTGAACGTTCTCAACACATTTTCAGTAGAGTTTATGTTTTCGCACGTATGTTAACTTTTCGACATTTCCTATGCTATACGTGGTCTCACAATGAATTGAAAAAGGGAACCATATATGTTTAAAGTGGATAAAGTCAGTTATTATGCCAGCTGTATGATTTGCCTTAACAATGAATATTGAAAAAGGGAACCATTAATGTAGATTTTTTTAAGTGGGTAAAATCAGTTATGCCATCTGTATTATGTGCCTTTTTTTAATTGTAGCATTAACATAATGCTAAAAGGTTAAATTTTCACCAAGCACCAAATTGTTTTCCAGCTCTTTCATGTTCAAGTTAGTGGTACTGAAATGATAAGCATGCATAATTACTATATCGGGATTGGTTTTTAACGTCAACCACTGTGGTGAAGTGGTGGGCGTTACATTTGCAGCCTCCCGACTGGAAGGCTGTGGGTTCAGTTCTTATGAGAGCGATTTATTTGTGGGATT
Organism: Conus betulinus; assembly: GCA_016801955.1. NCBI lineage: Eukaryota > Metazoa > Mollusca > Gastropoda > Neogastropoda > Conidae > Conus > Conus betulinus. Next base: position 554,458 of record JADBJO010000122.1, read on the forward strand.
TCAGTGCAGACTGATGCTGCTCTGTAGGTGGACATTTGTTGTGACCAGGATTGTAGCAAATAAAAGATCGATGTGGATCAAGAAAATGAGAGAGTATTGGACAGAAAATGTGCATTTCTAAGGATAAAAATGTAGCAAGACAGGGTTTTTTAAGGTTTTCTGTTCAGCCCACACTCTTGCATTCTAGCAACACTGTCAGGTTGTTTCTAGCAGGATTCCTGCTTTTGTTCTTTTGACAGCTTTCTACCTGCAGCTGTTAAAATGCCAAAATTAAACTTTTCTTTTTGAAGACTGGAGGGGAAAAGTTCAGTTATTGTATCAGCTGCTTCAGATTTCTTGTTTTAGCTCAGTTCTTATCATTCTGTCATGATTGAGAACATTCTGTGACTTTTTGTTTGAATTAGTTTTCTTATGTTTCAGTGAACAATTAACGAAGAACGTATGCATGCTAGGCAACTGTGAACACTACTTTTGCAAGTGAGTACACATAGTGTTTTATGTATGTGATTATTGTAATTTGATTGTTACATTGAATTTCAAAAGTATGTTGTTGTTGTTGTTGTTGTCAAACCCTGGCAGAAAGACTCCAAGGATCATCCAAACAGCCAAAGTACTTGAACACTATGATACAATTATGCATCAGCTGGGGATGAGAACATTACATGTGTGTAATCGTTTTTTATTACTCCGGCACATGGGCAGCCACGCTCTCCAACTTCAGGGGATTTTGGAGACTGATAATGTTATGCTAGGAGGTCGTCACAACTACAGACACAAAACCCACATAACTATGCAGAGCATAACATTTTAATGTGGCCTTGGTGTTCTAGCCTCTGTCAATTGGCCTGATACAGCCTGAAGCCAAGGCGGATTTTAAAAGTGTGACATAACAACATTTAACACAACATGAGACTGAGAGGCAGTTTGCCAATTTTGACTTACAATGTATATATGCATCCACATGAAGGTAAAGGTGTGGGCAGATGAGGAGGGAGAGGAAAGTAGATCTGTAATTTTAACAACCTTGATAATGATGTTCAACATCAAAATCCTGGTAAAACATTTCACATTTCAGGGGTGATGAAAAACAAACAAATGCAAAGAAGAAAAAAAAGCAAGTGTTCCTCTGGTATCTGTAGGTCTCTGATTGAACCTATCTTATTATCATTGTAATTCCTTCTAATATATCTGTCCACAGACATGAGGTATATATATTAGCAGTCAGTACAGAAATGTAGTAGCATATGATGATGCATTACAGATGCTCACTTCTGAGAATATTTCAATGAAGTGTGATTTCAACAGCGCCCCTTCACAACCACCCACATTGCTCCTCCTCCCTTTCCCCTCCCTCCAGCTTCATCCTCCCATCCACCCATCCACTGCCTCCCCTTCTCTTCCACCTTTCACTTTCCCATCCCTTTGCTTTGTGTTCTCCCGTCTGTCTCCTTTTGCCCCTAGCTCATTGCTAGCAACAGCTGGTAAGTTAACACAATGTCTCAAGTGTTCTGACCTTGACCAGCAGAGATTCACTGCAAGGAGAGACCGACTCCAGGTTGTTCTTCCAAGTCTTCCGTTGCTTATTTTTGCACTCTCCTGTAGGGTGAAAAGGGCGTGTGTCCTGTATTGCCAGTGATTTATTCCTAGCTGACACCTTGGTGCTAGTTCCCCATTCCTGAACGTGTCTCATGAACAAACTTTGAAATAACGTGTAACGCCTTTTTCTGACATAAGTTACATTACTACTTATATTTAATGCATACATTTTAGATTTCACACGATTAGCACTAGTTTTCCTTTATGCTAGTAGCAGTGTAAAATTCATGATGTTTGTTTTTTTTAAGATTGTTTATAAAACAGGACTTTCATTTGCTGCTTTCTCGTGGCTTCTTATACTTGACTCAGCATAAAAGTTTTATTACGCGTGTTTTGTAAAATATTTCTACATAGTCTTATACTGTTATATAAGTTTCACATTTATTGGTTTAGTAATATCTCGACGTCTGTTTGGTTAGAAGTCATTTTAGATAGTCTTATTTTAGACAGTGTGACTTGACACTGGTGACAAAATTTGCGTGCAACATCATGTGTGTTTTTTTTTTTTTTTTTTTTTGTTTTTTTTTTTTTTTTTTTTGAAAAAGAAACAATAGTAACTTACAAAATTATCCAAATTTCTCTGGAGAAAAAAATGTTGTTTGTGTAATATCGAAAATATAGCTGAATGTCTAACCAGTTTTTTCTATTATTCAGTTGGTCTACAGCAGGGAATGGCCAGAAATGTCTGGTCAATGATAATGTTTACCATTATCATTCTACCAAGTTTTCTTATGTTAGTGCTTGAAAATTCCAGCATTAAGATTAACTACAGTTACACATGCAGATGACCAAAACAGGATTATGCTATTAACAGATGAAACACACCAAAAAAAAAAGAACATTGAAGAATACAGCACATAACTCCAGTGTGAGGAATATATCATTATTTGATCATTTCATATGTGTCTTGCCAAAAGATCATTCTTTAAAGAGGCAGAATAAAGACAAAGACTTAAATGAACAAAAAGAAAAAGAAATTGGGGGAGGGGTTAAACAATGTTCACTTCTGAAAGGTCTACAGATGCAAGTATTAAATTACTTTTTGTTTTAATCATTGTATCTGACGTAAGTGATCGGATTGCAGATTTCATGCTTTGAATTGCATTGCACATACGCTATGTCTTGCATATCACTGCATGTTACATGTGTGTGATATACGGTTGACTTTTTTGTCTCTTTACTATAGACAGTGCACAGAAGAACAGTTAGGGGCCAGCTGCCCTGTGTGTAAGACACCTGCCCATGTCCGTGATGCCCAGGTCAACAAACAGCTGTCCAATATCGTCTCTGTGTCACTGGAGCTTGGACGTCTGCTGCAGGATCCTTTGGGCTGCAGTGTGCCAGACAAAGGTAAACACTCACTGTGCCAGACAAAGGTAAGCACTCCTGGCCTCACTGTGCCAGACAAAGGTAAACACTCACTGTGCCAGACAAAGGTAAGCACTCCTGGCCTCACTGTGCCAGACAAAGGTAAGCACTCCTGGCCTCACTGTGCCAGACAAAGGTAAACACTCCTGGCCTCAATGTGCCAGACAAAGGTAAACACTCCTGGTCTCACTGTGCCAAAGGTAAGCACTCTGGCCTCACTGTGCCAGACAAAGGTAAACACTCCTGGCCTCACTGTGCCAGACAAAGGTAAACACTCCTGGCCTCACTGTGCCAGACAAAGGTAAACACTCCTGGCCTCACTGTGCCAGACAAAGGTAAACACTCCTGGCCTCACTGTACATTAATGATAATTTCACCAGTTTGAAATGGTATCGAGGGGAGAACATTCTTCTGCATATGCTGCTGATACTCCTGCGGACACTCCCTGTATAGACAGACAAGGAAGGATTAATCACATCTACCCAACAAAGGGAGTGGAGTTTTGAGTGTATGACCCTTTTTCATCCCGCCATTAAGGCAGCCATACTCCAACTTCAGGGAAGGTACATGCAATGTGTAACATGTCATCCATACCAACGGCCAAACTGGCCATCTCTTTCGAAAATTGGTGATGGGATTTTACATGTTTGAAAGGTGTTATGCGTGCGTTCACACATGGAACCTCGGTTTATAGTCTCATTCGAAGGACTGTATGGGAAATGGAGTCAGAACCAATGTTAACTCTGAGGGAAAAATCCCCCTGTACCGAAACAGCCCAGCGGAGATTCAAACCCGCGCAACCCAAGATTACAAGTTCGGCGCTCTACCACTGAGCTATTCTGGCTCCCGAGGGAAGAACAGAAGGGAGGGAAAATGCAAACGAAAGAAAAAAACTTAAGAAAGGCAATATGTGATAAGGTGCTTCTCCCATTCAGCTGATTTCAGTCCCTCCTCCATGCTCAAGACAACCGGCTGCAGCTGAATAATTTCATTGCGTAATCTAATTTGAAATTCATTAAGTGCGTCTGGTTATTAACTTTCATGTATGTTTGTAACAATGCTTTTAAGATACACTTACTTTTTTTCTTTTCCTTTTCAGATGCCCCCTCTGTTCTCACCCCTCCCTTGCCTCATAAAAGAAAGACACACACGCACACAAACACGTGCGCATGCACGCGCACACACACACACATGCACACACAGATTGAAAGTTGTTTTAGAGAACAAATTACTTGCTGTCCAATCTACCAAATGAGCCAATAGTCTTGAATGAACAAAAAGATGGACTCTTGCTAAGACTAGTCATATCACTTCACATACAAGTATGTGTAATTAAAAGTGGATGTCTGAGAGTAAAGGCCCAATCATCAATGTAAACACCAGATATTGTCAACTATCAGAGTTCCCTGTCTGGGAAAAAATCATAAACCCTGAAATTCAAGAGATCAAGTACGTACATATGCATATCTCTCTGCTTTCCCCCTGAAAAAAAAATTGAAACTGTTATGGTATGACCCACATCTGAGATCCAATAGTGTATCTGTATCCTTTTCAGTGATGCTAGTCCAACTATGAACAATACCATTTATCGCAATAGCTGTTGTCGATCTCTTTCAATTTTGCATCATCATCTTGCTATAGCGCAGTATCCCTCTCCTGTAAAGAAGTTTCAAAGATAGTATATCCATGTTGTCTGTTAGTATACCAAAAATTGCTGATTCCATAGATCTTGTTTCTCTTTCTCTCTCTCTCTCTCTCTCTCTCTCTCTCTCTCTCTCTCTCTCTCTCTCTCTCTCTCTCTCTCTCTCACATGCACACATGCACACACAGACATACGCATGCGCGCACGCTCACACACTCAGCTACTTACTGAAATTTTATCAGATGTTGTTTTGTTTCCTTCATCCACTTTCTTCAGGATTTCTTTCTTTCTGCGTACGCAGGCTGATACTCCTGCGGACACTGCCTGTATAGACAGGCATTGGAGTTTTGTGTGTGTAACCGTTTTTTATCCCGCCATTTAGGCAGCCATGCTCCATCTTCGGGGAAGGTGCATGCTGTGTGTAATGTGTCATCCATACCAACAGCCAAACTGGCCTTCTCTTCTGAAAGTTGGTGATGGGATTTTACATGTGTGCAAGATGTTATGCGTGCGTTCACACATGGAACCTCGGTTTATAGTCTCATTCAAAGGACTGTATGAGGAATGGAGTCAGAACCAATGTTAACTCCAAGGGAAAAATCCCCCTGTACCAAAATTCGAACCTGCTATTCTGGCCCCTTTCTTCAGGATAACTCACACTATATTCCTACAGATGTTTATGGCACTAATGACGGACTGTTTGAATTTTGTCAGATATTGTTTTGTTTCCTTCATCATCCTTTCTTCAGGATAACTCACTGTATTCCTACAGATGTTTATGACACTACTGACAGTCTGTTGACGTTGTGTCCACCATGAAAGACACAAGAGTTTTCTGACTTTCTAAAAGGTCAGCTGTGGGTGAAAAGTAGAAGGGTTCTTTTGTATTCATTTTATGAACAGAAACAGAATTCAGTTCAAAGTATTTCAGTTTTCATGAACTCGAAATTTTCTTCCACTACAATGTCATTAAGTATAGTTTTTATGTGTATTTAATGCACAGGTGAAAGAATTGGGGTATTGGAGGAAACTGCATCCAACTATCTTATGCAATGACAATGTTGTGAATGTTTTCTAGGTGAAGAGCAAGCAGGCAAAATAATGAGCGCAAAAATGGCGTCTGCTCAGTGGGAGATTCCAGTACAAGACAGTGTCAGTTCCCCAAGTAACACCAGAACTTATGCGCCGGAAGTTGCCATGATGAATACCCAGTGTTCTTCACCATCGGATACCAGCAGTAAACGCCAGAAACATTCACCTAGAAAGTAGCAGTGAGAAGAAGCAAAGGAGAAAGTCTTCAGACAACCCTTACTCAGATCTGTGATGAGCAGCTGTCTGACAAATCAGATGAAGAAGTAAGCACAGTAAAAGAGGTGCACATGGACAATGGTACACATGTGACAGTGGCAGCTCCTCGGACAAGAGTGAGAAGCAAGATGAATCAGAAGAGTCCCCAGATGAAGAAGTCAGCCACCAGGAAAAGCAATGCTGTTGAAAGCGCAGATGTTCAGGCGTCCATCCATGATATAAAGACAAGAAAGACAGATGGTTCTAATGAAGATGACGGTATTGAAGCAAAGCAGCAGCCATCACCAGCATGCACAGAAAAAAGAAGAGGAAGGAAAACACAGGGCTGTGGTCATGATGCAGCCGTTAACCAAACACCTGAAGAAGTGGGCACTTCGAATGAGCATTTCAAATTACCAACACCTTCACGAGCCAGCCGAAGACGCAGTGGGGATCTTCAGTGCAATGGAAACAAAGTCAAATTCATCCTCACAACACCCCCAGTTGATGGTGATGCTGCAACAGCCAGCAAGTCCTCTTCAAGGAGGAGATCAGCACCATTGACCTTGATCCAAGAAGTGCTAGAAACTGATGAGGCAGCTGCCAGGAGAAGACGTAAATCAATGCCTTTAGGCCTTTCCTGCGAGCAAAGCTCAAGAGTGTCGCAACTCGTGGGCGCCAGTCCAGCTTCGAAGAAGTCGCCTGCAAGGAAAAGCAATGAGGGTGTGACAGGGAGAGTGAAACGTAATGCTAAAGGAGAGACTCCTCTGCATGTAGCTGCCATTAAGGTGAGTGTGTAAACTGTAAAATCACTGTTTGCCACGCAGGCCTGAAACTTTCAATAATTTTGCAGATGCCATGCATCCACCAGTGCATCCACTACATGGAAGCCAAAGAAAAGAGGGTGGGGAAAGACTGGGGAATTTTTTTCATTCTTATAATTAACAAACAAAATTTAGTGGGAAAAAAAAACGGGTTTGTAAAGTTCACTGTTTGGCAAGCCTCCCACAGTTTGGTGGCAATACTCAGCATTTCCCATCAGCTTTGACAGTGGGCAGTGAAAGGTAGAGAGGAAAAAATCTTTCCAATAGGCCTTTTGTGCCACCTTCTCCACACTTGAGTTGGAGACTGGTCCACAGGATGAAGTGGGTGGTCCTTTCTCAGAGCCTCCACAGACCTGTGCAGTTCATTTGTGCCCGACAGCCTGGATTGGCTGGAAAACAGTTACTGCACTGTGTGTTTTTGTTTGTTGTTGCTTTTCTTTTTTCTTCCTTTTTGTTTGTTTGTTTCATTGAGGGGGGAGGGTATCAATTATGTATCTTTAAAAAAAAATTCCCTGTTGCCTGTTTTTATGTCGGATGTATGTTTTTGTAGGGACACTGTTTTTAACTTTAAGCCTCTTTCAGATCCTGTTACTTACTTTTTCATTATGTATAAAGTGTATTTCCTGAAGCACTACAGTATGATCCTATTTTGATAAAGATCTATTTGATTGATTGGTAGATATGCTTTTTTTTTTTTTTTTTTTTTTTTTTTGCCGAAGGTGCTTGTTCCATATGTTACGTATACATGCAGGGGAGCCATTTTGGCTCAGGCTCGAAATCTGGCCTGTAAAATCTTGTACTGTTTGATTCAGACCTGGGGAACAAAAAAACTCTCAAGCTTTTTCTGTCTTTGTGTGTGCTTTGTCACATTATGAACTTCCCCAGAGCTCTGTTGTCTGTGCTGTCCTTGTCCCTCATTTCACAAGAAGCAAGATCCTTAGAGCAATGATTCTGCATCAGTTTTTGTTTGTTTATTTGTTTTAGTGGAGTCACCAGTATGGCAAACTGCTATCAACATTTAACCTTTAAAAGGCCCTTTTTTTTCCCCCGAGTTTGCAAGCATCTACCTGCATAAGCAACAGACAATTGGTTTAGTTAAGGGAACAAAAAGCAGTCCCAATTCAGAGTGGTCAAAACCTGGTTTCATTCTCATTAGAACCATCTTTCTTTTCATGATTTCTGCTCTGTGCTCTATAGTTCTATTTGTTGGCAGGTAGGGCCTTGACAATGTCAAGAAATTTAGTGAGACTGAAGATGCTACAGCCTTGGAATCGAGTGTGAAGACCAAGAGGAAGTTGTCTTTGCTTGATGATTGAAACTATCAAAGAATCAAGTCAAAGCTTGGTGTAAGAAGATTGCTATTTGCAGCGCTTTGTCGTCTGGTCAAATCCCCCACTGTGTTTACAAAAAATTTGGAAGATGATATGCCCACCCGTCTGTCCTCCCCCTCCACTCCCTCCCATCTTGGTGCTTTCAGGCCTGGAAAACTTAGTTTTCAGTCCGAGTAACTGAAGTCTAGTGTAAGTCCTGTACATTTATACACATTCATATATGCCCCTGGTGGCACATAAAGTTATGTTCAGATGCACTTGTTATATGCATCATTACCTGCCAGTACGTATAGCAAAAGGAACATGATTGACTCAGCCTTTTCTGGCCAAAATTTAAGAATATTGCATTTATCCTTCAGACTATGAGGTTTTTTGATTCTCTTTTTTAGTAGCTTAGAATTTTCCAGTCTGGCAGTCTTCCAACCTGTAACTTTTGTTTTCTCTTGTTTTTTTTTTTTTTGTTTGTTTGTTAGTTTTTTGTCCTTTCATTTCTACAGTTGCATTTATTAGCAGAGCAGATATGCTTGTTCATTTGTTACGTCAGCGATAATTTTGGGGTGTTTTTTTTTTGTTGTTGTTGTTGTTGTTTTTTTTTTTGTTTTTTTTTTTTTTTGGGTTTTTTTTTTTTTTTTTTTTTTCGTCAATGTTTGTACTCTCATGATTCCTTTTTTTTTTTTTTTCCTTTCAAGGGTGACATCTCTGCTGTGAAAGAACTGTTGAACAGGGGAGAAAATCCAAATGTTAGGGACATGCTGGCTGGACACCATTGTGAGATATACTGTTGATATGTTTGGTGTGTGTGGGTTTTTTTTATTATTATTATTATTTATTTTCACACAGTACCCATGCTTCAAAGCGCTCAACAAAGTCTTGTGATTTCAGGTGAAAGATGAGTTATGAGACAGCAGTCACATGAAATCAGACTGGTACTTTATTCTAAATATTTATATCAGACGGTTCACAGCCAGCTCAAAGAACTCTACATAGACTGTTATTCTTCATTTGAACTTGATCTGTTGGTTTCATTAACTTTCAGCTATCACCATGTATATAAGCAACAGCTTTAGTAGAGCTGATTTCTTTTTTTTTTTTTTTAAACAAAACTCGGTTGCACTCAACGCATGGCTCACAGCTTATTTTTCTGTCCTGCATGAGACACTTAGTGAAAGGGCAAACAAACAAGGTTTTACACATATCTAATCCAACATTTTTGTTGCTATAGTCTGAGCAGAGGCATGTATCAAACTTGTGTACTACTTAACTATGAAAAAATTAACTTCCCAGCAATTGATGACGTCATTTTTTGCACAATTTTGTGTGTGTTGTCATTGTTCTAATATTGCCAGACCACTTGCGTACAAGCTTTCATGCCGCATTTACGTTATCTACAGGAAAATAAACCCAGTCGAGTTTGGTATTAAAAGAAATGTTTGGAATTCGCCATTTCAGTCATCTCAAGTGCGCAGATATATTACATTTTTCATGACAATAACTGATTATCAAACCTATAGCCCCATTTGTAATGGCTGCTCAACCATGCCGAACACATTGCTGCCAGACCAGCTATGCACAGATGACATTCAGTTGGCCGAATACAGTGCGGTTAGCTGGCTGGTGGGGAGCAGCCTGCAGAAAACACCCCTTTCCCTGACCTGCATTCACGGCTTGGCCTCTGCAGCTGTAAACTCCCTTGCGACTCAAAACTAAGTAACTTGCTCTGAACAGCCGTGGGCTAACAATCCTCCAAACTTGTCTGCAATTGCCTAATTTTAGAAACAGTTCCCACATCCTGATTTTAGTGGGTAGAAGTACAGAATTTCAAAATGTTATTTTAAAATGTGGGATCTGGCTGGTCATTTTTTAATGTGGATGATAAAGAATCACAGAATAAATTCCAAACAATGTTATGTGTATGTTTGCTACCATCTGTATGGAAAATGCAATTTCTTTTTTAAACCCCATATTTGTTGATAGAAACATGAGGGGGTTAGGAATGCTTTCAGTCAAAAGCTGGAGATTCCCAAATTTTGACTCGAAAGGTTGGCATCTGCGCCCATGTCACAGATGCACACCCCCCCTGCCTGCGTGCGCACACACACACACACACACACACACACACACACACACACACACACACACACACACACACACACACACACACACACACATACACTCACACACACACACACTCACTCACACACACACACACACAATGAGCATGTACAAGTGCACGAGAGCATGCGCGCACACACACACACACAAACACAACACAACAACACACACACACACACACACACACACACACACACACACACACACACACACACACACACACACACACACATGGTTGTGATTGACTCAGAGGACTTCAGTAATACTATTGTTTTGTTTGTTGGATACCTGTAGCATGAAGCTGTGATCATGGACATACAGCAGTGGCAGAGAAACTTCTGCAGCATGGTGCTATGGTGAACACACCAGGCATGGACAAATGACACGCCTCTGCATGATGCAGTCGCCAACCATCGTTTGGACTGTGTGCGTCTTCTGGTCTCCTACGGTGCCACCGTCACAGCAAGGTTGTGGGGGAGGAAGATGGTTGTGATGGGGAGGGGTTCTTCAGCAGTGTTTCCTTCAGCACTGAAAGACATTTCTATGATCCTGCTGAATCTAATTGAAACATTTTGTATGTGACGGTTTTTCTTTAATAAAAAATGCTGTTGTTTAACTTTGTACATCATAACTCTGTATGCCATGATTAACCTTACTGGTATGAATTGTGAGAACAAAACAGGCTCAGATGTAAAGATTTTTAGAACATTATTTACTTTTGAATGGTGTTTGGTGCTTGCTGCATATGGCTGTGCAGTTGGTTGCAGTATGCAGTTTCACTCATCTGGGTAGGTGTCTGTTCTGGAAGAGATGGTGACCAATGTCCACAATTTTTGGTGTTCATGAGAACCAGTGCTTACCATGTCTGTTCCCCTCAGTGCCACTGTCTGGTGGAGCGAATAGCAGCTGTTTTTGCCAAGCCTTCCTTGTTCAGTCAGTGATGTTCCCCCATACACAGCCATGACCAGGTTTGTCAGGTGGCAGTCCTCAGGGAGCTATCAGCATCAAGTTGCAGTGTGCCCATCCACCCGGGACCCTGCCCTGCTGCAGAGTCATGTCAGTTATGTTGAGTGATGCCTGGTCTGTTCTGATGTCACCATCTGCTACATCACTGAGTGATGATATATGCTGCCTAGTTGTGTAGCCAAATTGAGGGCACATTCCCTTTTAACCCTTTCAGGCCTTTAACCCTTTCAGGCCTGACATAGCGTCTGGATGTGTAACCTGCTTAGTGTGGCATGCTTTCGCTGTTCAGTTAAAAGATTGGGACTGTTTTATTGAATCTGTCAGAATTCCAGATATGTGCTTTAAAAAGGTAGTCAGATATAAGAAACTTTTTTTTTTTGTAATACGTAACATGTTTTTATTGTGTTTGAATCATCCCAGATCACATGGTTTCTTTATGGATAAGGGCTAGACCGATCCTTCATTATTTCATCAGTACTTCCAATTGTGACAGGTTGTATTATTATATTTCTACATAAAATGCAAATGAAAGTTGAATGTGTCTTAGTTGACTATTATTTTCTTCAGCTGTGTATTTTTGCGTAGCTTTTGTATTTATATGCTATGAGGTATTTTCAAAGATTTTCCTTTATGATTTAATCTACAACTTGTCGCAGTGTATGACTACTTCATTTGCTCATGGAGTCGGAAGGGAAAAAAAATGAGAGGAAAACTCACCAAATCATTCTGACTTTGCTAACTTAGAGCAGCACATAATGCAACAAGGACATGCCCACAGCCTTTTCTTTTAATTCTCTCCATAAATCAATAGATTGTGATTCTGACTGTGCACACTAATCCAAGAAAGCCTAGGCCACAGGGTTGAGTTTATTCTGGTAGTTGAGTCAGAAGTAGGTTGAAGTAAAAGATAGGGCTTTTTTGGGGGCTGTTGTTAATCTCTGATACTTAGACATAACTGTGATTGTTTAAACTGTACTGCGTATTATGTGACAGTCATTTTGTGGAAAATAGAAATTGAAAAGGAGCATGATGTCCTAAGCAGGTTCTGTTTGTGTTAGAGATCGATTCACACTTTTAATATTAATTCAGTTCAAAAGTATATCAAGTAGAGACTGATAAACACTGTCATCGTAAACTCAGAAGTAAATTAAAGTATGCATATCTGTACTGAAAGATCATGTTTTAAAAAGATGTCATTTTTATTGTAAAACAGTTCAGGCTTTTTAAAACATGATCTTTCAGTACAGATATGCATACTTTAATTTACTTCTGAGTTTACGGTAACAGTGTTTAAAACAGTTCAGGCTTTTGCCAGCTAAATTTGATTACCTGCGCTTCTGAAGTCGATACATTACTTTTACCTTTGCACAGAAATGTTCATGGGCAAACAGCACAGGAACTGGCCAAGACGGATGACATGAAAGCTGCTTTGCAACAGTCAGCTGTACAGAATCCAGTCGTCACTAGGCTTCCTGAGGTACTGACAGAGAATGAAAGACCACCTGTAGCCAACTTGTTCGCTGTAGAAGTCAAAATTTGTGAACGATTCCTCAACTTCATGTAAAGCCTTCTTTCTCTCTGCTTACTGATACGTTGTTAAATGCTTGAGCGTTCAAACAATATGATCCGCTGTATTTTATGTGAAAATTTTAACTTATCATGTAGTTTCGGTTGTCCATGTGTGTGCATATGTTTTGTCTGTGTTAAACTTTCACATTTTCTCAGCAAGTGCAATTATCAGCATAAACAAACTTGGCAGAATGATAAATATTAAGGCCTTTATGGTCATCCCATTCATGAAGATGTCACTCAGTTGTAAAGGTTGTAAATCTGCATTTCAGTTTTTAGCAATAAAATCAATATTACAAAACGGTCATTTTCTTACCATTCATTTCACATATAATTGTTGTTTTATATCCTGGTAAAAGGCATGCAAAATTGTATTCTGCTGTGTCAAACATGGTTACCTTCGGTCAAGATTGCTTAATCAATACCATTCCTACCAAGCAAAGATGGAGATACAAATAAATCTGTGTTTAAGTATAGAGCTAAGATAGACCACATACATACAGTAAAGCTTCATCCATGCTAGATCATATTACGTCTCACTGATACACACTTTGAACATGTAGACGACCTGCTGGAGGGGGGAGGGGAAGGAGGAACTGAAACCAAACTGTCCAGTTTATAGACTGCTGGGATGAACTTTTCTTGTAGAGGCACACAGGTGGTCTCTGTGTAATTGACTGAGAGAGCAGCAGTAATCAAGATCAGACCATTTCAGACTGCTGCTGTTTGGGCAAAAGAAAAAAAGTTCAAAAAAGGTTATGGGGGGAGGGTCAGGGGGGCTGAAACTGGAAAGGGACTGGCAGTGGGAAAGTGGACTGAGATGAGACAGGGGAGCAGGGGGCGCTGACAGAGAGAAAAGTAAAGGAGAAGAACAGTGGGGTGATAGAGACATAAGGCACAAAAGAAGTAACTGGCAAAAGCATATTCTCAGAAAAGAACTTGTTGATACTGACTGCCAGGTCAGGCTTTGCTTGTTGTCAGGTGTTGAATTGTACCTACATACCTCTCTCCTCTATCCATCCTGTGTCTCTCATTCCGCCATTGCTTGGATTTTCTGTTTTTCTTTCAGTTGTATAAATTGTGTGTGTGTGTGTGTGTGTGTGTGTGTGTGTGTGTGTGTGTGTGTGTGTGTGTGTGTGTCATTTCAGCTTGAATAGGCACAGATTTGATTGCTTTTTGTTTGTTTTTCTTGCAGCCTGAAGATGCTGAGGAATTCCGACCACTGTGCTTCCTTGGAACAGCTCTTAGTCGGGATCAACGAGGTCTGCTTCAGAAATGTGCCACCAAGCTGCATGCCAAAGTGGTGGAAGATTATTGCCCTGAAGGTAGTGATTGTCTCCCTCGGGGGGGGGGGGGGGGGGGGGGGGGGGGGGGGGGGGGAATGTTGAGTATTGATGGAAGTTTGTGCATTTGTGTGCATTTTAACTTTAGAGAATTTATGTCCTTCTTAAAAGTTATAACATTGCGACTATGATCCCCTTTTTTTCATGCAGGATAAATTATTAATAAGGGAGACAAAGAAACAAAGTATGTCTAGCAAGGTTGCTTTTGTTTTCTCAGTGTCATTTGGCATATCTCCAGGAGCATTCCTTCCATGCTACTAATGAATGTTCTCCCAGATACAGCTACACTAAGTATCACCAATCACAGCCCCAACCTCATGGTCAACAGGGAGCAGGCTGTGTCAGGTCATATGGCAACCCATTAGTGGAGACTGTGCACTGCACCTGAGCCACTTTGATGGTGGCTAGCAGAGCATGTTGTGCTCCAACATACACAGGACAGCAGCTACTAAGCCCCCAACTGATGACAATGATTGCGTTGTTTGCAAAGCGGGGGCGAGTGAGTGTGCCTCTCTTGAAGCCACCACTATACCTTATTCATTTGATGACAGTCCCCATGAACTTGAAATACAAACAACTTCAGCTTGAACTCGCCAGGAGCTTGAAGGTGAAGAGGGAAATCAAAACTGAGGACACTGTGAGAGCGCAGCAGTTAGAGACATTTTTGTTAACTCTTGATAAGCGCGCGCCCGCTAGCGCCCAACCAGAAATCACATGGCCAAAAGGCTGAGCGGCTGCCAGCGCCCGGTAAAACACATGGCAACAATGGGCGCCGCCATGTTTCTTGTAGAAAAGGAAGTCTCGTGAGAACGTGACTTCCTTCTTCCTGTAGCCATTCACTTCCGTTTGCAAAAAAACACGAGTCGATGCGTGCCGTGGTTCTCGAGTTATGAATTTTTAAAGTTTTGTGGTCTAAATGCTGGTTTTCACCATCGCTAACCTTGGTTTCTGCCATTCTATAATGAGATTTAGTAATGAAGATACTGTGATTTGTGGGATTTACAGCATAAGCATAAGACTTAGTGAAAGTGCTGGGTGGTGAAGCTTACAGTGACCTAGATTTCGACTGGGATGAGGTTCCAGATATGGTAAACAACAATTCGGAAGAAAGAAAGTTCTGAAGAAGAAGATTTTTTTTTCCCCCAAGTAAATTGCTCATGTGACATTCTTCAAACTTATGATATAGCAACATGTATATTCGTAGGAATTTTTTAAATGATTTTCATTTCATTATTTCCTTTCCTCTCTCTTTTAAATTAATTTTAAATTGGGTAACCATGTTCAAATTACGGAGTTACTTATCTTGCCGATGGTTTTCAGCGTAACTTAGCTCAGGTAAGTGCATACTAAAGAGGGTTAATGATAATGCAGAAGATGAAAATGATACTGTGGAGTTCCATTCTGAACTGAGCTTACATGGTAGTACTCTGATCTATGCTTCTTTACATAATGTATTTTTGCTTTGACCAGCCCTGAGAGATAGAATCACCTGCAGTGTTGATCAGGAAATTTTAGCAACACTCTTGAGACCTAATCATTAGGTGGATGAAACTTGGATGTGGTGGTTCCCAGTCTTCGTATCTGAGTGCATAGTACTACACTCAACTTTGGTAGAAGAGCCAGGCAGGGCGGAAAATTCCCAGAAAGAAAGGCCTGACAGGGTGAAATCCCACAACCTTCAAACCTACAATACTGACCACTGCATTATGCTGGCTATGTTAAGGGATACTCATTGAGATCATGGAGATGTATAGTGCTTGAAAAAAAAAATTAACATGACAGCGAAGTACAAAAGTAGGTGTAGAGCAGCTTGTCTGTGTTTTAGTCGATTCCTCTCTTTTTTTTCCCCATGCAGAATCACAACAACAACAACAAACAGAAAGCGAAAAGAAAATATAACAACTTCATGAAAGTGTATATGAAAACATTTGTATTATGAATTTTATCAAATGAAAAGAAGCAGACATACATGTTTGACATGTTTTTTTACTATCAGTGTGATGCAGAGCACCAGCATATCATAGGAAATTCGAGAGTGAAGAAGGTCATTATGTTTGAAGGCCCTTCTCCCCTGTCATATCTACTGTTTATTAAATCACAGCAATCATTTCTTGTTGTGAGGCATTGCACGTTCACTTTACCTCTGGCACCACACTACGCCCTGACCTCAATCATCCTTTCTTCTTCTTACTGGTCGTTATTAGGGTTTTTTTGTTGTTGTTTTTGTTTGTTTTTTTTTTCTTTCTTTTTTTTTTCTTTTGTAAGGGGGGGGGGGGGGGGGGGGGACCCAACATGGGAATTGTTGGTTTCAGTGCCCCTATGCTGGGCGGTCGTGGAGGATTATCTCCTTAGCTGGGTCATCAGTTTTTAAGTTACACATGTGCACACATGCACTTGCACACACACACACACACACACACACACACCTCGTCTCCCATTCCCTGTAATGAGGTTATCAGGAAATAGGTATGCGTACTGTATGTGTAGAAACCTTAGCATTTTACTGGACATGTGTGATTATTTCATACATTGCTTATTTATTGCTGATTGGCAAAACTAGGACAGTGGTCAGGTGAAGTGTGTCCTTTTCAGTAACCCATTTGGTGAGCAGTGTGAATGCCGACGGCCAGTGTCCACGCACTTTGAAGTATCTTCATGGTGTCCTTGGGGGAAAATGGATTGTCAGCATAGACTGTAAGTATTGTGGAACGATGAACAGTGTGCTGTGCCTGCCTACAAAGAAGGGTTTTTAGGTGGAGGGGGGTGGGTGGGGTTGTTGTTGTACTTGTTGTGTTTCTTCAGAAAAGAGTAGAATGGGGGGGTAGGGGTTATCAGGGCTTAAAATGGTCTGCTGTTGGGCAGATTTCTGGTGTTGGATGAAAATTTTCAGCAAAGAAAAAAAAAAGAAAGAAAAGAATTCCACTGAAAACAAGTATAATAAGGAGGGAAAATCAGCTTAGAATTTATCAGGGTTTTGGGGTGTGGGTTTTTTTTCTTGTTTTGTTTGTTTTTTTATCTTTGATTTGCACAATTCTTTACCTTACGTAGTAGAAATGCCAGTTTGCTAAGCATTCAGGTCCCAAAATGGTGCGAGTTGTTGATAGTGAAACTGTTCCTAGCAAATTTAGACAATAGCCAGTGCAGAAGGGCTGGATAGAAGCAGTTATGAAGAAGAACAAGTTATGTACACATCTGAGAAAGATGACAATGCCAATACATGTGCTGTACCAGCAGGGCATAAATTATGGGTCCAAGGGTCGTATGGCTTTAGACATCCCCATGAAAACAACCACGCACTAGAAGACGACGAGAAGCATAAAGGGAACAGTTCCATTGCATGTAAAGCCTTTTAATGATTTTATTTATTTGGAATGAGAAAGGCAGAGGTGTGTATGGTGGTGAGGTGGGGCGGGGTGGGGCTGTAAATGTGAGAGGGAGAAAGTGTGCACATGTGTGTCGCTTTTGTGCTTGTATATTAATAAGTGTGTGTGCGTATATTTGCTTGAGACAATCTGTGTGCGTATTTTTATGTTAAGAAGTACATCTGCCAGGGTGTAATTATGTCCCTTGACATCTGAATGGAATGCCGTGTGCGTGCCTGTACCCTCTGTGAACAAAACACAGTGCAGGCTTCCAAGAGTGGTATAGGATTGCTCCCAGCTGGTCTGATTAGCAGTTAAGGACAGTACTTCTGGGTCCCACCTGCATCTTCGGGTGTATCTTTTTCTTTTTTCTTTCCCTGTCTGTTACTGAGTCTCTTCAAGTAATGCCAAGGACCCACCAAACTGCACAGATTTGAGTTTGATATCTGGGGAGGCAGTGGAGGATTTCCCTGACATCCCCTGGAGGGGTGGGTGTCTGCCGTGCAAACACACACTTTGACTTTTCTTCCATTTTCATTGTGGACTATTATAAGCCCAAGAACACATTTTTTTTTTTCTGTAAGCAGGCAGGAAATTTTTTCATCCTTTAGGCTGAAATCCTCTTAAAAAGGCTTGGAAACCATTCATGAGATCTGAGCAAATCTTGCAAGAAAATTTAAGTGGAGGCGGACAGGGGACGTAGACATGATGTCATCTGCATGCTCAGCCCATCAAAATTGCATGTGAATTTGGAAATAGCTGCCATGATTCATGCTGTTGGGTATCCATATCTTGTGTCTTGACACTTTTTGGGTGTCCCTCCCTTTCTTTAACAGCAAAAATCACTTAAATTCATGCATACATCAGGGTGACCTGAACTTGGTGGGAGAACTTTGCATCATTGTAATTCATTCCAGCAGTCATCTGCGGCTTCTCAAAATCATAGATCAATCTCAGCGTGTAAGGTGAACTATTATTCAGTGAAAAGGTTCATGTTTCTGAAAGAGATGCCAGTATCAAAAAAAAGTAATAGAATTTGGTTCAAGGGAAAAGGGGAGTCTGTGTGGCTCACTATGGGCAAAGAAAATAACGAACTGTGGAGCTCTATGTGGAGAAGACTGGACCTCAAAACAAGCAAAAGGAGCTTCTGCTTTATTGTGAGTGGTGCTCAGAGGGTAAGTTTTTGTTCTTTAGTTGTAACATCCCCAAGGCTGATCCTTGCAGGCAGGTTAAAAAGCATAAATGCTTAAAAACGGGAAACTTTTCTTCCGGACTCCCATTACGGTTCTTGCCCCTGGACTCCCAACAGGGGCCTTCTGCCGTACCTGAACCCCTGCCTTTGGTTTTTTTTTTTTTTTCTTCATTAATTTCAGATCCCATGCTTTGAAAGGAATATAAGCCGCAGATAGCAAAAGAAAATGAATGTGAATTTGATTTTCTTGTGGTACTGAATGACTCAAATTCAATGTGCAAGGTGCAGTTGGAGTGGTCAAGTCTGCTTTAACCTGATGGGAAACAAATTGAGTAACAAGTCTCTCTTGCTTTCACACCAACTTGTACTCTCTGTTTGAGATCTGTGTAGCACTTTGATTTGTTGGAAACAAATTTTAGTTGACACAAGACTAATTTGTTCTTGTTCTTGTGAAACTCATAATGCAGATTCCACTGTGGTATCAATGTTGTCCGATTCCACTGTAGTATCAATACTGTTTGCAAACTTTGAGGTGTTAAGTTACTACTGGTTAAAGTCTTTTCCATCTTTTCTTTCCCAGGGGTCACCATTTGTTTGGAATATGGTCAGAAGGTATCTGAGAGCCCTTTGAAATTCCAGGAAGCAGTACTCACCCTAACTCCAGTGCAGCCAACAAAGCGCGCATCAATCGTAAACTGCAGGTAAGAGGGCCTCCTGAAATGGAAACCTACTTCCTCAGCTGAATCTTTGTGGTCAAGCCAGAGGTTTATACCAAATCGCCTTGTATATCAGCATGATATTTAGGAGGTTGGTTTGTATTGGGTGGAGGGGAAGAGGTATTGTTTAATTGAATTTAGTGCATCTACACACTGTGTCAGTGAGTGTGTCCTACAGTTTATTTCAGTGCAAAAGAGAAAAAAATAGTCTGTGGCAACACACACACACACATGCGCGCGCACACGCACGCACACACACACACACACACACACACACACACACACACACACACACACACACACACACACACACATTACATTGTTACAAACATCATCCCACATAATTATTAGCATGCACTTGTCATATGTAATTGGCTCAAGACTGTGCAATCATAGAGGCTACTCAAGGACTGAGCATTGTAATACTAAAAGATGTCACAGTTAGATTCGGGGGGGGGGGGGGGGGGGGGGGGGGGATTTGACAGACAGAATATGCACACCAAGCAAAAGTGATAAATTGTACACCAATGACAATTTTTGTTGTCCTTAGTTTAAAAAAAAAAAAAAAAAAAAAAAAAAAATTTTATTCTTCTTACATTTTCAGCATGTGTACCTGTATGGGGGGTGGGTTGTTGCTGTTTTCAGTATTGTTTACCAGGACCACTGTATATGCATCTTTTTTTTTATTGCTGTGTTCAGTATGTACCTTTTGCATACATATACACAATCAGTATTTTTCTTTCATACTGAGATACCTGGAGGAAGAAGAATCCAGCCCAATTTTGAAACAAACAAGCAGCCTCCTGAACTGTAAACATGCTGTCATACCACATATTGACAGGTAGACGAGTTTCAAACGATGGCAATCCATTGTTTGTAAAGTGATGATCTTGATGTCTTCTTGTGTGCAGCTACCAGGTCTGTTCGATGGTTGCCAAGTGTACCTGCATGGGTCATTCACCCGCCTGCCTCCCAGCAGATCAGAGCTGGCCCACTTACTTCAGCTTGGTGGTGCTCACCTTCTGACTCGTGAGCCGCGTCTCGCAAACTTGGATGAATATGACGTCACCGTCCCTTACCACGCCA
Organism: Conus betulinus; assembly: GCA_016801955.1. NCBI lineage: Eukaryota > Metazoa > Mollusca > Gastropoda > Neogastropoda > Conidae > Conus > Conus betulinus. Next base: position 574,852 of record JADBJO010000122.1, read on the forward strand.
TGCCAGGCAGCAGCATCGTGGACTGTGGGATTTTTGTTGTCCATGACGGGGGCAGTAAAGTGCCGAACGTCCAAGCCCAGAGGATGCGTTCGGTTCCAGCATCGTGGATCACTGAATGCATAGCAACATTTTCATTGCCTGAGCCTCCTAGTGCTTAAAACCATGTTGCCCTTGTTTCACTGTGACATTGTACATACTGGTATACATCATTTGCATTTTATATTGTAATCATTGGGAAAAAATGTTTCTTTTATCAGTATTGTATATGAACTTGTACAATATGTGATACCTTTCTCTTCTCTCTCTGTCTGGGTATCTCACTCTTCTTATCTGCCCTTGAGTGTGTGTGAGTGTGTGTGTGTGTGTGTGTGTGTGTGTGTGTGCGCGCATGCACCATATATTCACTTCTTCAACATAAATTCTTACAGAGGAGAATGCAGTTTAAACTTTTCTAAATATGGCAGACTGCCAAGAGGTGCAGCAGCAAGAAAGTGAGTGTACTTCTATATTTTGCATCCAACATTTAATGAAGAAATGCATATGCATATTGTGATAAATGGAGATTCATTTGCTCTCATCATTTTGGTCCTCAGTGTCCAGAACACACGGGGTGAGTACCACACAAATCCTTCTCACTTAGTTCAACACCCACTGGTCCTACTAACAATCAGTGATGCCTCCTCAACACCCACTCATCCTACTAACAATCAATGAAGCCCAGCCCATTCAGCCACTGCAGCATCTTTTATTTCCTTTTCTCTGGCCTCCAACAATAATCGCACTCTGTCTGTCATGGATGCTTCAGTTTTGCTGCAGTGTTACATTGCTTTTTCTGCTTCCAAAAGTTCCCTAGCTGATAACAGACTAATAATCAAATAGTTGAGTGTCATTATCACATTGATATCTAAGCATTTACTTGGCATTTAAGACAGGTTCGACTGAAGCTAGCTGACTCAACACCAGCGCATGCAATGTGTAGAAATTACTGTAAAGTTCAGTCTATTGAGCACACCTGTATGTAAGCTGCACCCACTAAATTTGTTTTTAATCTGAAATTTTTTCACAAATAAGCCGCACTGGTTTATAAGCCGCAGATATATACAACAAAAATAAAGTTCATAATCTTAGGATTATCGCATTTATTCAGTGTCATCATCGTCCTGTCCCACTGAATCCGCTGAAGTCTTCTTCTTTGGTATCGGAGCTGAAGAAAAAAGGATTTTTTTTTTTTTTTAAAGTCAGGCAGCAGCGGTTCATGGAAACCCCCTATTCTGTGGCAAAATAATCCGATTGTTTATTGTGGCCACATAACAGAAGAAGAAGAACAGAAATAGTAGCGCTTCGTCTGCCATCTTGTTACTGACTTCAGCCTTGTTTTCACTGTCACTTTTCTCTTGAGGCAAGGGTGAAGGTCGCTGCTGCTCCGTCGCTTGCGCTGTCGTCTGCTGCAGCACACTGTCCAGCCTTGCGAAAACCATTGGTAATGGTCTGAATGCTTCAATGTGTGCAGCTTTGATTTAAAAATGTGAGCAGTTTAAACACGATATGGTGAGTTGCAGAGAAACTAAGAGTAGGCGAGGGTGTGATGCTCTGGTATCGGAAAAATCTGCAAATAATCCCTACCATTGTTAAGCCACAGGGTTTTTAAAAAGTCGCTGCTTATAGACCGAACTTTACGGTATGAGTAGGTCTACCTGTATGTGGCACAGCACAAGAGAGATGAGGAAATGAAAAGGGGTCTTGTATATATATATTTGAAAATGAAAAGTAGTTTGTCTGGAGTGCAAAGTTGTTAGTGAAACTGACCAGTTTTCACAATCACGTAGTCTGTTAACACTAGCAAGTTTGATTATGTATCTGATTATTCAACGGAGATTGTGATCAAATTTTACAAGAAATAGAGAAATATGAAAATGGAGTTAGAAGAAAAGTTTGATGTTGAAACAGACAGGAATGAAGGAGAGGAAAATGTTGAAAGTGACCCCGAAGACAACATGCCACTTGCTGCTCTGAAAACCACATGGCGACCGGCTACACATCCTGCCAACGTGGCCGCATTCCAACAGCCGACGGCCCTGCACACTTTATTCACAACACTAAGAATTATTTTGTGTGATGGGTATGTGTGCTTGCTCACACATTTGTGCTTTCATTCCTTGTTGGAATGCTGGGGGTACTTTCACTACTGAGAGCTACCCCACTGTATGCACCATGCATTAGAAAGTGCAGCATTCGCTCCTCATATGGATTTAATAATTTTATCTATGATAACTCTTTAAAAAAGCTTTCTTATTCATTCTTCTCTTTCTCCTTTCTCTGTCTGTCACTATGTGTGTGTGTGTGTGTCTCTCTCTCTCTCTCTCTCTCTCTCTCTCTCTCTCTCTCTCTCTCTCAGAACAAACCATTATGTGGTCTACAGTCAAAAGGGTTTTTTTTTTTTGTTGAGGTAACATTTTAACAGGGGTTGTAGCCTCCAGTTGGGGAAGATGGAGAGAGATGTTGTGTTGTCTACCACACAGCTTTAACCAATAGTTTTCACACAAAAAACCACAACAAACTTACGATTTACAACATGTGTTAACACTGTTACATACTAAGACTACACATGTAAAATAATCAAATCCAAATGGCCATACATGCCACAAGTCACTGCCACCTGATAATGTCACTCAGCTTCATGTGGCAGGAGACAGTTCTTGGAAATAAAAGCTGCGGAGGTCTTGAATTGTAGAACAAGCACAGAACAGGCAGTACTAGGAGCAAACAACAGGTTAGAAAGTAGTTAGAGGTCTTTTGAAATGGTCAACAACTTCATTGAAAGTTGACATGAAGAATATTGAAACAGTTGAAAAGCTGATGAGATTGAAACAGCTTAACAAGTTGACAATGTCAAAATAGTTGAATCTCCTTTCTGAAAAAACATGCGTACTATGTGTCCTAAGTTCTTGTTCCTATTAATTCTCTACGTCACCAACTTTGCTCCTGACCTAAGAATCTGGCATGCATAGGACCATTTTAAGTGACCATGCAAGGAAGCAAAGTCACATTATTTCGATAAGAATGTCAAAAAGAAGCGGACACATAAACTCCCTGCGGAGAAAGAGGTGAAAAAGAGGAAATGGCGTTGTATAGGCCACACACTGAGGAAGCCCATCAACGACATTACACAACATGCTCTGCGCTGGAACCTATAGGGACAGAGGAGAAGGGGAAGACCTAGGAACTCAAGGAGGAGAGACTTGGATACAGAGATGAAGAGAGCGGGATACACAGTTACACATTCCTGATGGTGGCTGGCTAGTGGAACAGAAGTATCTATCGGAGGCAGCCGTTACTGAATGTACATTAAGAAAATAAAAAATGTTACTGGTAAAAGAAGAATAAATTCTACCTCAATGTATCCATTCAATTACTTAAGAACAAAACTTTTATCCCACATGCTTTCATTCATCTTTCAAAATGTATGTACACATGCCCATGCCTGTACAAGTACAATGATGCTTGATGCTGTGGATGTTGAGATAAGGAGAGGTCTACTGACTCGGCTGAGGAGCACCTGGACTCATGGCCAGGTGCAACTGCATCAATTTAGAATTGAATCCCTTCCTTTGGCCAAAGTGTTTGCTCTTGCTAAGAAGCCCAGTAAATACAGGAGAGTGAACTGGTATGAAAATACCTGTCCATACCCCGTCAGTGGCATCACTTTTAGGCACTCCCTCCCAAGTTCTCTCTCTCACACCACCCCACCCCACCACCCCATCACCACCTGGATATCAGCTTGCCAATACACCAATCTCCCAGCTCACCTATGCACAAATCAGGGAGGACAGCTGTCCATTTTTCCATTGCACATCAAGATCCATCCAACTTACCTATCCACAAATCAGGAAAGAAAGCCAATGGTCTGCTTTTCTGCAATACACCATTCTTCCACACAACCACACACTAATCAGAATGGACATCTGTTCACTTTTCCATGATACATCGTCTTACAATAAATTCCACAAGTGTACACCACTCTCCCTGTCATGAATACAAGCTGTCCAGGCATGTCCATTCAAGCCTAATTCCTGCCAGCTTTTCTGGCCCTAGGGGTGCTACTTCTCAGGCTCAGGCTAGAAATCACCTTTGAGTGGAGTCACCGATAGTTTGCAAACTTTAAAAGACATTTTTTTTTTCAACTTTGCATGGATTTACTCGTGTAAAACAACATAGAACTGACTGGCTTGCATGCCACAGCAAAAGGCGATCCTGGTTAGGTCAAAAGCCAATTAAGGTCATCTTTCCTTTCGCAATATCTACTCAGCACTCAGTTGTTCATTATTTCAACAGGTAAGGCCTTGATGTGTAATTTAGCACATGAAACAAGATACTTAACACCCTGAGCTGAGTGAGATAAAGAAGGTGAAGTGATCTCAGTGTGTTGATCAAGGAATGATGAACAAATTTGGATTAACAAGATCAAGCACATTGTCACCCTTTTCCAAACTGTTCAAAAAAAACAAAAAAAAAATACTTAAGAGGGACTGGCACCATTCTATACACAAATCAGGGGAGACAACGCTGCTTTTCCACAATACACCATCCAACTCGTTCACACAAACTGGGCAAGGGACATACGTCTGCCTTTTCTCTGTATATCATCCACCCGACAAACCAATGGAACAATCTGCTTTTTTCACCATTCAACGAGGTGGCTGATCAACTTGCCAAGAATTGCCAAATGCCTGACACTGATCTAAACTCCGGACTTGTGTCAAATCTCTGGTAAAAGTACCGGAGCATGCAGATGAATAACAAACTTCCAGCTCTGTCCAAACCTAAAGAATTTTTGCCTGTTGCCACTGGGGCCATTTTGTGCTAATTTTACACGTAACGCTTTCCACAACTTGTCTTTTAGAAGGTGAAGAAACTGCCTGTAGTTCATTCCTTACGATGTACTATATATACATCAAAAGTGTTCTTAGTGTAAGTTTCAGGATGTCAGACATAAACACTGTGCTTCAGACTCCATGAAAACCTTGTTCAGTGATGCTTTTAAGCAATATTTTCATTCTTTGTTGATTTGTTTGAAAAAAAAAAAAAAAACTTACATGTAATTAACATGTTGCCGTGAAAAAAAGGGACACACACTTTTTATCATCTTGTTCTCTTTACAGTGTGCAGTACCTTCTGTTGAAATGCAAATTCTGTTTATCCCACCATTCTGTAAAGATATTTTATCTTTTTTTCATTTTGCTATGTTTATTTGATGCATTGCATATTTTTGTGTCATGTGCGAACATTATACATGTGCTCAGCATGAAGTCTGGCAGATCATTTGGGAAAAAGTCTAAGTGTGCTTCTTGAGGAACACCGCTCAACACTTCTGCATATCTGGAGTAGGAATTTCCCACTTTCACTCTCTGTTGTCTGTCTGTGTGTTTACTAAAAACAAAAAAAAAAACAAAAGAAAAGGCAAGCCCTTCATCTTGTATACATGTGTTTACCTCAGATTGTTATAACTTAAGCTGAGAGAAATTGTTCATGAAATACAGCTATAGTCAAAAGCCATATACCATTCTCTCTTTCTCTCTCTGTGCGCGCGCGCGCACACACGTCCGGGTGGCTGTTTTTATTCCTTTGGTCGAATTTCACATCACTCTGGTCAGGTTTTGCATCAAGTCCCATTACATCAGTTTTCTGGCTCTCCGTGCGTCATGAAAATCCGTATAATCCATTTGCAGCCGTTACCTAATCACAGAATGCCCACTAAACGCATTGAGCTCATTTCACTGATCAGGGACATCATTTTACTCAGGAAAAGCAAGAATGGTATGTAGGATGACTGCATCGGTCGAACTTGCAAGCAACAATGTACACACATTCATCAAATTCCATGCTAGTTGTGTACATTTGTATGCGCACTGAGGTTCCTAAGCATATAGCCTACTGTACTTGATTTTGGGTTTGTTACCACAAAACAGCTTATACACGGCTTTTTTTTTCTTTTTTTCCTTTTTTTTTTTTTACATGCTGGTTACCATCTCTCTGTTTCTGTCAATGCTCTCTCTTTTCACCCTGAACAGGGCTGGGTCGTTTTTTAATTCTTTCTTTCCATTTCCTGTTTCACGGATGTGAGAATATATCCTCCATTTTCAACTATTAAGTCCTCCACTCCCACCCTCTTTACACTTCTTTTTTTTTTTTTTTTTTTTTTTTTTTTTTTTGGTTTTGTTTGTCAGTACCGCCCAGGTTTACGCCGCCCCACCGATTACATTTTTTTTTTTTTTTTTTTTTTTTTTTGCTGTCCCAACCTCTGCGCCACATCAGAGGCAGTGCACCCACGCCGCTCATTCCGACACCCCGTCCACAGCCACAGCCCGACTGGCCCCGCCGCAGCCCCGGCACCGGCAATCCACAGGAGCAGTCAATGTCAAAGCCGTCAAGAGGCAACCCACCGGAGGAGACACTGCACTGCTGCCGAGTCACTTCAGTGGTGTTCAGTGGCGCCTGTTCTGATCTAACATACGCAGGACACCACCTACTAAGCCCCCTACTGACGACAATAATTGCTTAGTCGCGGAGCCGGCGTGAGTGAGCTCTCCCTCCGGAGGGCGCCACCACGTCCGTCCAACGACAGCCCCCGTGGACTCGCCGATACCGGTGACCCGACGGAACCCAAACCAAGGCCACAGACGTGGAGAGGACATCGAAATTGAGGTCACCATGAGAGCAGGGCATGAAGGGCCACAGAATTTGAGACTTTTTTTTTTTTTATGCTGATCGATGAGAATGAGGATGATTAAGATGATGCTACGGATTTCCATTTCGGTCTGAGACTACATGACAGGGCTGTACTCTACGCTTCTTTCATAATATATCCCGGCGTCAACCAGGCCCGAGAGAGATACAGACACCTGCAGTGTTGGTCAGGAAATTTTGAGCAACACTCTCAGAAAACGCATCCATTAAGTGGATGAAACTCGACTGTGTGGTCCCAGTCTTCCCAACTGAGCCCGCAGCAAACTCAACTCTGGGTAGGAGCTGGTCGGGGCAGAAAAACCCACATGACTTCTGATGGGATTCGAACCCACGACCTCCCAGCCGGGAGTCCGCGACGCTAACCACTTCGCCACGGCGGCTGGTTCGCCGATTACATCTTTGCTTATTGTGTTAGATTTTTTTTCATTGAAGGTCCTGCTTTATTTGTTTAAAATTAAATGTCATTTCCCCCTAAAACTTTTCATTAAAGGGAACTCGCAAGTCGTGGTCGGTTTCCTCTGTTGGTCCCAATTCAACTGGTCTGATGTTGATGATATGCATGTATTTAGTGTATTTTGTAAAATTAAACAGTAAGGCGTAAAAATTTATAAAACAACAATTACGAAGATCTGTCAAATGAAAACCCGGTTGATCGACCACCTTTGGCTCCCCCGCGAGACTTATGGACTCGTCCAAAGTTATGATGTCATTTCGCCCTTAGTTTCTTCCGGCAGTTCTCGGGATTTAGCAGTTGCAAAGTTCAGTGAGTAACAAAGTGTAACACATTTGTTCTAGCTTAAATCAATCTAATTTTTAGGTACTGTTCACAGTGAGTAAATCGCGGCATAGTTATTAATATTAAGCCGAACCGTACCGAGCTTTCACAGTTAGATCGTAGTGGTATTCTGTTCAGCAGATCTAGTGGACGTAGATACTCGCAGGGTAGATCTACATCTACTAGTCCAAAGTTTATATTTGTCTGGAGATATATATTGATGGCCTAGTTCCGTACGTCAGATAATTGCTCCAGACAACCTCAGATTGTATCTATGACAGTAGCGTCTGTCTGGGCAGCGCATAAATCTTCACAACCTAGTTGCCAGATTAAAAAAAAAAAAAATGGCATGTTATTAAATGTATGATGAGGCCGAGTACCTGAAGTGCTTGTTTGTGATGTCCTAGTGAATTGAAAAGTAGTCAGTATAAATCGACCACAAAAAAAAAAAAAACTTATCTGAACAGTGCTCTGACGAGGTAAATGGTTGTGAGCACAGGTCAGGGAATCACCCAACTGTGACATTTATTGCTGACTTTGTATCTCGTCAAATTGGAGAACGAGAGCATCAGGAGTTGGGTAACCCCAGCTGGTCGCATTTCAGTGGTGAGCAACGTTGTCGCAGAAATGCGACGTCAGCGACGTAAGGGTTAAACTGAAAGACACTCCGGCATCTTCACACTCTTAGTCTTACACTGCCAACCAGTCAGCTGCGCTCCACACAATCACTGTTGGCAGTGCTGACTCACAGTTGACGGTGCTGACTTTACCCAATATTGACCCCCAGTTACCTATAGCAAACTTAAAAGAAAGATTACTGTTTCGCCAAACGAAAGAGGCAAAACAAACTACAAAACAAAACATGTTGAGTTTTGACCTCTTTGGTCTTCTTCAGACAAGAAAAACAACATTCAAGACAATGAAAACGAAGAATGAACAATCTCTTTTCTCCTCATATTGGGCGCAAAATGGATGTGGAATGAAATTTGTTCTTCATTTTCATTGCCTTGAATGTTGTTTGTCCTGCCTGAAGAGAACTACAGAGGTCAAAATGTGTCATGTTTTGTCAAAATTTGCTTGTCTCTATCGTTAAGCGGAACAGCAATGTTTAAGTTTGTTTCAATTTCCGCCTGCAGTCACCTCACTTTGAAACTATATTTAAAGCGAAAGTCCACAGTTTGGAATGTTGAATTATATACATAAGACACCAATAATCTATAGTGAATTTTTTTTTTTTTTTTTTTTGGGGGGGGGGGGGGGGGGGGTGAAGAATTGCCCAACATTGACTACTTGTCATGTACAAAAACTGAAAATGACTGCCAGTCCATATCATTACAGTAATTCAGCACTGCAAACAGTTAACTCACGGTAAATTAGTTGTGGTTTGTAAAGGGCAATTCAGCACTGCAAACAAGTAGCTCGCTTTATGTGACCGCACACTGTAGATCAATGGTGAACAGTGATGAGTAATTCAGCTCTGCAAATGATGAACACACTAAATGACAGCTGGATAATATCAATCAGCAGTTCATCATAGCAAGTGATGATCTCGCTCAGTTGCTGCAAGTAACTGGTACAGAATGTAGTGTAATTGTGCACTGCAAGCAGTGATCTTGCCATTGATAAATGGTGCACAGTGCACAGAGTAATTCAGCATGGCAGATAGTGAACTCGCTGTCAGTGATTGGGAGTCAAAGTAATTCAAATCTCAGCAAACTGTAAACTTGCAGAAAATGACTGATGGTAACTGTAGGCTAGAATCCATACCCCTGAAATCAGAATACTATGATTGTTCTTTAAAAGTATGGGAGATACTGGACCCAACCCTTGATTGTTCTTTGAAAGTATGGGAAGATACTGGACCCACATCTTTGGGATAAGGATAAGGAGTAACATGTCTCTTTAGCGAGAATAGGCCCTGCAGAACTTGATTATCTGGACTGTGCAGTCAAACAACTCTTCTGACAAGCGTCCACTAGGCCTATCTGCTTGCTAATGGCTCTGACATTAAAAGGCAGTTGGAGGTGATTCAGGAAATAAATGCTGCCAGGAAGAACAGTCTGGCACATGTATGGAGATGGAATGAATAGGATAAGTGGGGGGGGGGGGGGGGGGGGGGGGGGGGGGGCAGGAATGGGGAGGACCTGCGAAGGGAGGGGACAGAGATGGGAACCAGTAGCAAAGAAGTGACTGGTGAAGGAATATAGATCCAGATTTGAATTCTTCCATTGGGAATCATGTCACTATCTAAGGTGGATAATGGTTCTGCTAGCAGATGATACTAGTGAAAATGAGTACATTCTGCAGTTATGCAGGAAGACCATCGCCAGTTCATCTGGTTGGTGTAACGTGTATATCTTGCAGATAACTTTGAACTGGCCATTTTGGGTGAATAGCCACGAAAATCAGTAACAGTAGTTACACTAGTTTTGTTTTTAAAGCAAATGTTTCATTGGTACCAATAATAGCAGTTTTCTTCAGTCCGTGAGCTTGTGTGACTTAAAAACATCCCTTTCCTGGCAGTCACGCCTCTGTCTTGGTAACACTGTATAGGCCCAAGTCGGTGTTGAAGATGAATCCCTAGCAGAGAAAACTTTTTCTTTTCCCAAAAATAAACAAAGAGGGTTCTTGGGTATACATTCCAGGAACTGAGGGAACATTTCAGCTGACACAGTTAATTCTTTTCACAGATTTTTTACTGCAAATATGTCAAAGGACTTCAGTGGCGAGATGGAGAGCAGAGAAAACGATTCAAAAGCGTGCCCATTAGGTTTCAGCTAGAGCTACTGCATGATCGATTCAACAGAGTTCCAAACTGGGCTGGCAGCTGAGTGAAAATAATACTGCCAGTTTTTTGTGCACTTCTCAGTGAGACTGAGTGACTCAGTGGTGGAACGCAGGGCAGGATCATTGGTCCTATCCTTAATGTAACCGTTACCAGACCTCACTCCTGTGTTTGTACACCATGCTTAAGGTGGCCTTGGTCATGGCATTCCAGAGCATGAATCAAGAGCACTGGTAGTTGGTGGCAGTTTCATCTAGTGGAGTATTGATTAATCTCCAGGCTAGTGGAGACTGTTGGTTAGAGTTCGGAGAGGAGATGCGCATTATCATCAGGTGTGCCAATCCTACTTTAAATAAGGTCTGTGGATTCTCTAAATTTAGGGCCATATCCATCTCTCGCAGTCTTGATAGTTACGTTTGGTCATCCTGTGACCTTATGTTATAGGAGTGCTTAGCGCCACGACAAACACTTGGACAACCAGAATCTCCACAGTTCTCCGTCCTCAGTCTCTTGCAGTCGGTGATATCATCATTATTTTGCTTATTACTTACTTCTTTCATTACATCAAATTATTACCCTCCAGGTATTGATTTTAAATGAGTTCTTATTTTCTTGGAGTTTAAAAACGTTTTTCATGATGAGTATTAGATAATCTCCAATGTAATGTACACCCTCCTCCATTTTCCTTCCTTCCTTTCTCTAAGTTGACTGCTAGAACATCGGCAATTCATTCAGTTTTGTCTCTAGTGTATGGAAATCAGGACTGATGTAGTTGTGTGTGTGTACGTCATGTGGAAACACACTTTTTGTTAACATGTTCATGCATATATTTATTCTCACATGTACTTGTGTTAAAAGTTGGCATGTTGGTAAACATGTTCTTGATCAAAACAAACAAACGTTGTTTATGATTCTGGTGAAAAAAAACACATATTTGTATGAAGTCAATATGTCGGTAGATTAAGCATGCTAAACATGTGAATAAGACTGCTTGTTCCTTCTAATATGCGACTCTTGGAAGTATACTCAAATCAATCACAATGTGTACTTATCCAGAACATGTGTCTGCATCAGCAACACACATTTTTCCACAGTACCCTGTTGATCATCATGCGTGTCCCCAGCACACCCCCCCCCCCCCCCCCCCCGGAGATGCTTTGTCCGGAACTAATGTGCCAGAGATTCCCATTTTCTTGAGCCTTTGACGCTGCCTTCGTTTTTTTTGTCAGTGTCTCCATCAAACATCTTCAGACGATTTGAAAAATGATTTTATTAAGATACTGGCACAAACTAAAAGACTCATCCCACCCCAGCCCCTTTCTTTTGTTGTTGCTGAAGTATTGGTACAGTTGAATCCCTTTATTTTTGCTCTTTACATGACACAAACACACTCTCTCTCTCTCTCTCTCTCTGTCCTTGTACACACACACAATCATTCAATAAAACTTATTTTACAGACAGTCCTCAATAGAAGTGCAGCTTGGCACCCCCCTTGCCGAAACAGGGTATAATCATTCTTAACAGTTTAGTTCTTCTTCAGCATTCTGGTGATTGCCAGACCTGCTGTGACTGAGATTTTTCTTTTAACTTCCCTGATTCCAGAACCAGAAACTAGCCATGGCAAACATTCCCGACGGCGACTTTGAAAAGGGCAAGAAAATCTTTGTCCAGAAGTGTGCGCAGTGCCACACAGTGGAAAGTGGTGGCAAACACAAAACGGGACCCAATCTCTTCGGTCTCTTTGGACGTGCGACAGGCCAGGCTCCAGGGTTCTCCTACACAGATGCCAACAAAAGCAAAGGTCTGTGACTTGCTGACAGTGCTTCTGTCCTTAAACTTTTGCCCTGCCTCCTGGGTAGCCGTGATCCAGACACAAAATAGACTTAATTTCTCTTGAAGTGTACAAAATTTTCAATGAAATCTAGCACCTATGTCAAAAACCTGATTAGCTGTTTGTCAATTGACTTAGTGCATGTGTGGATTGAAAGGGGAAAGAAATAATTACTCATTAGTTGTGTCCTTTGAATCACTCTTCAGAGGATCATGGAAAATCAATATTTAGGCAAAGGTAATAAAATATGATGGTGCACTGACTATGGGTCGTTGGCAACCCCTGTCATCGGTTTGGGGTGTAAACATTCGAGGTGTCTTTACTGAGTATGACCTTGTAAGACCTGTACCCTTTGAAGAGGGATGCATACTGTAAAAAAACACACTGTAATGCCTATGTCAATGACTCAATAGTAAAAGTTTTGGGCGACCTGTATCACCAGGAAAGTTTACTCAAAAACAACGTCCATTACAGTTTAATAAGAGTTCATAAAAGCACTTCAAGAACAGTTTCACATATATATGCATTCATTTTATTTCATTATTTACAAATAAAGCCAAACAAGGAAAGCCATGTTAGTGCTACAATTAAGTTAAAATGCTAGGACTAAAAATTAAATCCAGGTTAAGTCAAGTGCTGAAACTAAAAGACTGATCAAAAGTAGAATCACGAGAAAACAAGGATTAGCTTTCATAAATCACATCAGACGAAACAAAGTCTGCAGTAAAATATTGATTTTGATCATACACTAGAAAAAGGTCTTTTTCCCCTTGTTTGCCAATTGATCAGATATCCTCATGTATAGAAAAATCCCACACATGCGCACCCCGGTTGATGCTGCTCTGTGGATCCAGATGGATGCCATGAAATTTTATGCCAGTTAATGTAGAGCTGACATTTCTTTGACTGTTCTGGTCAGATCAGTGAAAACTAGGTTATATTCACTGTTGAATTATTGTAGTGGAATAATCGAAGGCAACATTATTTTGATTATTTGTAAATTATTTCATTAACCTTGCAAACTCTCAGAGCAACACAATCTTAGTGCTCAGCTCCTTTAGAAGCCAAACTTGCAGCTTTTTCAGTTTGCGCTGTTCATGTCTGTTGCTAATTCAATGCATTATTACCTGTGAGTCACTGAAGTTACTTGCGATCCTGACACTAAACTCTCCACATATTTATGTTTGAGCTGTTAGCAGAAGAGGAGAACTTGGGGGGGAAAAAAAACATGACCTACAAAGGTACATGAAAGTTGAAAGTGAATAGAGATTGGTTAAAGGATGTGGTAGGGTAAATGGTCCATTTATTATGCCCACTCATTGTCAACTCTATATAGTTCCACTGAACCCTCATTCTGGGTACATACAGGGATCACATGATCAAAATCTATTCCTCTCTCCACCAGCATCCTCTAAATACATATCCATAAAGTTTCAATATCTAGGCAAGTTTTGTTTAATTTTCTGATTAATGCCGTGCAAATTATAGCACAGTATGAAGCATACAGCCTCCACACTATGGAGTAAGAATCTGTAGAATAGGTGTGAAGAATAGCTGTGTAGTCTGCAAAATTACACTTTCCAGAGTTGGATGAAAGGAATTCCTTTATATCTTGACCAGTTTGAAACCAGTTTTTATATTTCTTGAACCATCAGAATTATACAAAGGAAATCTTAGGTATCTTTCTGTGGGGGATCACACAAAAAAAGGAAAAAGAGAAATCCAAGTCAGTTTTACACTTCTGATGAAGTGAGGGTCCTGATGGACCCATACTGCAAAGAGTAGTAATCAGATCCAGCAGCTCACCAAGTACTTATCCAGATAGGCCTGCATATTCTAGTTCAGTATAAGTCTGGAGACAGCTTTGACAAAAAAGGGTTCACCAGGACCTGCTATGTCTGAATAAACAGACATAATAGGGATAAACAGACAAAACACACACACACAGCCTATGTAAAATGTATGGGTCCAAGCAAACCTGCATCATCAAGATTGTGTAGTCAAAGCGATTTCTGGTGAAAGTTATCAAGAACCAAGTCATGTTGCTCATTGCCCAGTCAACCACATACGCCCCATTAAAGCTGCAATTTCAGATCAGAAGGGAACTTCATAGCATCATGAACATTGTCAGGAAAAACTGTCCATTTTGTCAATAGATATAGTTTATTACTATTTGGAAAGACATCTTCCCATTCACATTTAAGTATTAACAGTGCATGAGAAGGTCCTGGCCAGAATTTACATTCCAGAATGCCTAAGCATTATCGGATGGGAAGCATTGCTGCATTTTGATGTGTCTCCATCATGCACATGCTTGCTTACCCAGACAGAATGATCTGCGACATAATTCTTGAAAATAAGCCAGAACTAATGTTTAGTTTAAGTATTTTCACATGTGGCTTTCTAATTGTTTTTTCCCCAGGTATTACTTGGAGTAAGGAGACCTTGTTTCAGTACCTGGAGAATCCCAAAAAGTACATCCCTGGCACCAAGATGATCTTCGCTGGAATCAAAAAAAAGGATGAGCGTGCTAACCTTATCACTTATCTGGAGCAATCAACTAAATAATCTACAAACTGGATTGCTAATTTTGATCGGCACGTTCAATCTGTCACACAAGACATTTACTGAAACATAATATTTTCAGAGTAAATCCAACTCCTGAAAGTAACATCAGGAACCCAACGATCACAACTACTGCCCTGTGATATATCAACACAGGTTTGCCAAAAGAAGAATAATTCATTACGTACACATTTTAATGATACTTTGAAATGAAAACAAATTCCTTTAATGAGATGACAGGACGTAACACTGAAAATCAGTGAATTTATACCGAAATAAAGTTAGTGAACTGAAGATTAAAAAAAAACATATATTCATACACCCCTTTTGTGTTATACTGGTTGTTATTTGTGATATTCCAAAGATGGTGCTATTTATGTTATATATCATTTACACTAAGTTGAATATGAACCAATGTATCAATTACAAACATGGTTGTGTTCTTTCTCTGTTCATTGTTAAAAGAAAGTATGCAGATGAGAGTGACTTGAGCATGTGTATTTTTCATTATTCTTCAGTTACAAGTTATCGACTATAAAAATAAACAAAAACAAATAACAAACAAATACACAGAGAAACGCTCTGTAGGAGACGGATATTACACACACATATACAAATCCAGAACAACTGAATCACATTCACACACACGCACATGCACACTCACACATACATACAAAGTTACTCCAAGAACAGGAAGAATGGCATCTTCTCATAAAGTCTCTTCAATGCAAATAATGTTCTTTTCTTCCACTGGCCTTGTTCTTTCTCAAGCGTATTTCTGATTAAAATGTGCACATGAGTGTGAATTGTAAAGTCTGTGTTCTGTAGAGTCCAAGGTGAATATTACTCTTGACACTAAAAAAGAACACAGCATTATCATAAATCCCAAGTCACATGATATCAACCTGATGTCCTGTGACAGGAGGAAAAAGGTGTAACATGTAATGTGCTGGAAGGAAATAGGTGTACCATATACTTTTCAGTGAGAGAGAGAGAGAGAATAAACCCCTCCAAATTTATATCTTGGGGGAGGGGGGGGGGATGTTAATGTCACTCCCATCCACTTAGTGCGAAAGCAGACTTTAAAGTGGAATGTCTTTAACATATTTTGTAAAGTTCTCCATTTTTTTTGACAGCTGCTTTTTCAGCCTTCATTTATTGAGGTTTTCTCTGCATTTTTTGCACCAAAGTTATCAAGTCTGAATACCTCCAGGACAAGATAGTCAATCATTATGATTACCGACTATTTGAAAAAGGTGAGACAGAGCATTGTACACACAAAAAAAAAAAAAAAAAAAAAAAAAAAAAAAAGAGAAAACAGCAGGACTCATCACCTTGCTTTATTTTAACAGGTCTCACACTGACATGCGTTCTTTCTTCTTACACTCCCTAAACAGAACTACTTAAAACCTGGGAGATAGTCGCCTTCTGAGAATCTTGCAAGGATTGAGGGCAAACTTTTTCACCAATGCCAGCATCTAAAGGGATCCTTTTTCCCCTGAAGTTATACCAGTGTAGAGAAAAAAAAAGAGAAAAAATTGGCCAAATTCACCAATAAAAAGAAAAAATTTAAAAGTGATGATTTATTTACACAAATCCAACAATCTGACACCAAATTGAAAACCCTACAAACATTACACTTCCTACAAATCTAAAGTACCATAATAACAACAACATCAATAATAATGGTAATAATGATAACAGCACAAAATCCTGCCACACAATATTCATCATCAGGGCCAGTTCACACCTGCAAAAGCACAGGCTATCAACAACAATCTACCAGAACCCTCTGGCCTGGGTCTTCTTCTCCTGTGTCCCCAGGTGTATCCCATCAGTTCAGTGTCTGTTTCGAGGTGCCAATGACAGGTATTTCTTGGTCATCTTCACCTCTGCTTGCTTGGGGTTCCACACCAGAGCTTGCCAATGATGTTTGATACTGTTTCCCAAAGCTTGGTGTGCGGTCTAACCCCATCATCTCTTCATTTCATAACCTCCAAATAGCTGATGTGATCTCTGCTCAAAGACTGTCGTTGCTCATGGAGTCAGCCACTAGATCATGGGAAGTTTTTTTTGGCACCACTTGATGAATGTTTTTTTACTCTCTTGATCATTTTCTTTCCTACTTTCCAGGCCTCTGCTTCATACTGCAAGATTAACTTCATGATGGAAGTGAATAGTTTTACTTCTCTGTGCAACAGGTTAGTTGCTGAGCTTCAATTTTTTTTTTTTTTTTTTTTTTTTTTTTTTTTTTTTTTCCTGAACTGCAGGAATGCTGCTTTTGCCTTGTAGACTCTTGCTCTGGCAGCTTCTCTCTATACCACTTTGCATACAAACTCTTGTCACTTACAATATTGACAGAAGATCATAATCAATAACATACAAATTTACATCGCTACGGAGAAACCAGCCTGTCACTTCAAAGAAGTCTACTAGTTGCCGACACAGAATTAGCCACTTCTATTCCTTTTTTTAATAATATTTACATTCCTAGCTGCCAACCTTCTGCTATCAGAATCTGAGATCCTGGGGCAGAAAGGGGCAGTCTGGCTTAAAACTGAAAACTGTTATTGCTCTCTATGGCTTCAACTCAATGATGTAGGACTTAAAAACTAAATACAATTTCCATTACAATTTACACATAGACTCTGACTTTATTCTCTCACATTTAATCAGCCCTTTCTAAAAGAACTCCTAAACCTTTTTTTTTTCCAACATTATTTTGAAATTAAAAACTTTTTCAAATTCAGGTTTTCAAGAATGTTGCTGTTAATCTTGGAAACTTTTTTCAAATTCAGGATTTCAAGAATCTTTCTTTTTACATGGGAAATTCCAGAAAAATTCTGGAGAGTTGGCAGTTATGTAGGCAGTACATGAGACATGGTGCAGCTTCAATTCAAAACATCAATTCAAACAGTGAAACCAACTGACTTCATACAAATCTCTACAATAGTACTTTAAACAGATCCTAACAACACGGCCACACAATCTTAACCCATAACAATGTGACTGAACAAATGATACAATTCAACAATACAGACCAAAGCAAAAGAAGAGCATAGAAATGACAGATGCGGGAACATCCAAAACTTTAAAACACAACCACACACATACCACACACATACCTATACAATAAGTTTGTCCGTATCTGTCAATCCACTCAAAATGAGAAATTTTGGGAGTGGGAGACACTGAAACAACAAAGGTTTGTAAGTAACCATTCTAGGAGCTCTTAAACAGGATCATGTCCCACGCGGCTTTGTACAATGTAGAAAAAATATATCTCTTTCCAAAGAAAACGATTCTACGGCCTATGCCCGTACTAGTTATTTAATGAGGGGGACATAAGCAACTGTTGCGGGTATATTAAGGACTGAATCCATGATTCGTAGATCAAGACAACACTGTACTATCCACTCAGCCAATATGGCCACTGAACTACTTTTCTTCTTACAGGTGATGATGTCTACAATTCTTGCAAGAGACATTAGCCTGTATATAGAAATCATTATTTCCCATTAATTCTGGGCTGAATTGACAATGGTTTTAAACAAGCTGGGCCTGATTTTGACTGGGTCAAAAATGTTGATTTCAAGTCTTGAAAATCTCTGTTTTGGGAAGTGGAGGGTATTAGGTTACATAAAAAAATGGTTATAAACCAATCAGAATACTGATCAAAGCATCAGAGATCTTCATGCAATATGCTCATTACCATCTGCTGCCACTGTTTACATTGACCATTTTTTTATTACTCAGCATCTAGAAACAGAAATAATACCTGGCAGTTTCAACCAAAAAATATCTAAACATGGAAAAAGAGTCAACAACAATACTTACTTGACAAATCACACTTCCGTTTTACCAGAAGCTGAAGCCCAGTCCTTGCCTCCCCATCCTAAGCTGATCTATAGATATACCACAAGATAAAGAGAGCATCAAGAGCCCTTCTCAAGTTCTGTCTCTTCTCTACAAGCATCCTTCCCAAGACGGAGATTCAGCGCAGACGTCGACT
Source organism: Conus betulinus (assembly GCA_016801955.1). Taxonomy (NCBI): domain Eukaryota; kingdom Metazoa; phylum Mollusca; class Gastropoda; order Neogastropoda; family Conidae; genus Conus; species Conus betulinus. The sequence goes on from JADBJO010000122.1 coordinate 593,564, forward strand.
CAAGGAAGAAGAGCTTCCTTTTGCAGAGTTTTTCTGTGCTAAAAGAAACTCGTGGTATGATGGGCCTTCTTTCTGGTGAAGACTGGCCTTGAAATCTTGATTGCAATGATGAAGTACTTGAGCTCTGGGCATATGGGTTTCTTTCCGGTGAAGACTTGTGCTGAAATCTTGACACAGACTTTGAAGTGTTTGAGCTCTGAGCAAAAGAAGACACGGGAGGAGGCAACCCAAACCTTTCTAGGCACATCATTCTTGAAGTATCTCGTTTATCAACACCACCTGATGACAGCTGCGATCCATATGACCCACTTCCACCATAGCCTCCACGACTCGTACCAGAACCTGAGGGTGTAGGGTGTCCTTCTGAGGCAGCATCTTTGTTTCAAAGAGTCTCTTGGCATCCTGAATTCGACGTTCAATGAAAGAGCTTTGGGCTGTGTTGTCTGATGGCTCCCCTGGAACATAAATCATTCAGACTACTATTAATATCAAGAATTCAGAAAAAGAAACCAAAAAAGTATAGAAAAAAATATGTACAAAAAAGGAATTTCCTGGCAGCTTCTGAACCACTCACTTGCATGATAATGTAGTATGTATCAGACAAACCTAACCAGTTTTCTATCCTCCTCCAAATACTAAAGAAAATTCATTTTTTTAATCACACATTTAATTCAACACGTTTTACACTTAATACACATATCATCTTCAGTCTTGTTCATCTCTACACTAAATACTGACAGAACCGCACTGACTATTGGCAGTAAAAACATTTTTTTAAATATCTTAAAAAATCAACTTCGGTGTTGTTTATCTCTATACTGAATACTACAGAATTGCACTGACTACCTGCGGTAAAAACATTTAATACCTGTTCTTTTTTTTCTGTGTACTTACATACGATTTTTTTTTAATTGACAGGATATACGTGTGCTTCTAATGATCAATCCAACCTGTACACTTTGATAGTGCTCCAAGTCACAGTCATTGTTTATAGGTCTGTATTTGTTTTGCAAGTGGCTTGGCTAATTCATGTAAATTTCTAACCCATGCGTTAGTGCTTGAAGTGCTGGGGCACCCATGCCTCAATCTGTTAAGGGTGATAAGCACCTCACTATTTGATCACTTGCATTTCAAACCTATGGTATTGGTTGCCAGGCCTTTTATTTGCAGTCTGGTGTGGTGACTGCTTCCCTGATTTGACTTTTATCGTGCTTACTGGGTCCATGACCCAGTGTCTCAATAAAAACATCACATCTTATGAACGGACAGAGAGCTATGCTCATGAAATCTTTGGAGTTTATTAACAATCTTCACAGCTGTTGGTCACAGAAATTTCATGTATGGGCGCACTCAATTATCAGCGTAATTAGTTGCATTTCCCCCGGACCTATCGTTTTAATCAGTTGCATATGACCCACACCATCAGGTAAGGAATAAGCTGCTGAACCGTTCTCTATCAGGTATGGGTCTTACAAGACCCATGTGATCTGAATAGGGATTAGCATGGAAAAGCCTCTACAAAATGTGTGGGTCTCAGGCAACACGAACGATTGGGTCTGTGTAGTCAAAAACATCATCCAATAAAGGTTAATGCGAGAATGTTCATCACCACACCTTCATGCTGATAATCTGACAATCATTTTGACAGGCAAGTATGAGAAAAAAGAATTTTCCTACTATAACTAGTTTTAACCCTCTTATACTCGCAACGGGACAATCCAGGACTTAACGTCGGGCGCCTGTTCTTCCGTACTGGGACCTCTCTGTGGGAATTTTCCATCACGCAGTGATCACGTGTGTAGACACGCACAGTCGCAGACAGTAACTAGGAAGACTCGAGCATGGCCCAATCATGTGTCAGCACTATTTTTTGGGTGATGGAACCGTGTGTGTTCATTGAGAGAACAGGCACAGAACACAGCGAGTAACTCTGTGAAAGGAAACTGACCGACTTTCACAATGGTGGCTTTCGCGTCTGCTATGAACGACGACGAGATGGTCGACTACTCGCAAGAGGATTTAGATCAAATTACTGTACAGGTGGAGACGTTTGAAAGAAAGATGGAGAATGAAAGTGATATAGAAGTAGGTAGTGGTGTTTGAGAAGACATTGAAGTGCAATGTTCCACTGGCAGCGCTTCTGACAAAATGGCAGCCCGCGTCACAAGGCATGGCAGGGGTGCATCAGTTTTAGGAACCCACTGGGCTTGCTCACTCGTTACTTGACACTACTACACCACTTGATTTTTGCGTTTTGTTTGTTCATCTGTGTTTTTTTAACTGCTGCCGATGAAACAAACAGGTATGCAAGAGAAAAACAAGCTGCAAAGGGCGCACCTGACCCTCTTTTATAGTACTGTGTATGACATGACAAGTTTTGTATGACACTGGTGGGACAACCAGTGGGACCTGTACAGCCAGGCAGCAGATGGATTGCGTCAATGAGGCCTCAGATTTCATCTTACACTAACAACTTGTATTAGCATGGTGATTGCGCATGCTTGCATGCTGTTAACTTGATTGTCATCATAAAATGACATGTGTCTGGTGACAATCTGGTAACAGTGACATGACCTATATCTCTAAGACTAGGCACTCCAAACCTTCTTTGTATGACTAAGGGGCAGTGTGCTGTTGGCCCACATTCAACTGTGATTTTCTACAAATATTTACTAATAAATCAAGAAAAAATACACCTGACAAAACCCGTTATTTATCTTTCATTTCCATACATTGTCTTTTATATTTTTGGTGGTGAGTGTGTGTAAGCGTGTGTTGAAAGTTTGCGCTGTTACGGAGTAGCCGCTAGCGTCGGCCGCCATGCACGCGTCTCGCTCTGATCACTGCCTTTCGTCGTCTGCTATGCGCTCGGTGGCACCGTTAGTAGTTATAAAAATAGTATGCTAAACAGGAAGAAGAGTCATCCCCGTAACGTCTCGTGTGCGGAGTGAAGGCATTCAACGGAAAATTCAGAGTGAAAAAAACCGTTTTAAAAATGTTTCATGTAAAATTTCCAGAATAAAACCAAGAGCGACATTTATACTTTTACACTCACGCAAATCTTCAGGGTTTTAAACTATATTTGAGTAAAAATTTTAAGTTTTGTCCGTTCAAATGCCGCGGAGCGCAAAGCTATGAAACAAGCCGTGGTGCAGCTTCGACGTCGACACGAAAATTGAAATGGCGCCAAGTACAAGACGGCATGCGACCCGTAAATATTAAACGGAATCTATCGAATATCGACGAGTCGTCTTCAAACCACGCCGTTCCGGCTATTTTGAATGGTAAGTTGCAACCTTTTCCGTCAGTTTTTACATCACGATTTAACTATATTACTGTCATATATTTTGAAGATTACTTTGTTTTTGTTTGACGACCGAAACATCAGACCGGAGTAATGGTGGGGTCGTGCTGATGAGAGGAGTATGTGTTTTATATTTACACCAAATTTAAAACTGCTGCTTAGATTCCATGGATATGTTACAGGTGTAGTTTGTATGACCTTCAAGGCTTATTTTTCTGTTGATTTTTTTTAACCAGATCTTTCCTGTTCGACTTAAATATCAAATTTTATTAGGTCACGTGACCGTGCCCAACGACGCTTTTGAGGCCCTATGTCGAATGAACAGCTGAAACTAGCATAGTTCCAGTAGGAAAATGAATAGAATATTAGATCTAGTTGCAAAGTGAGACGACTGCAGGCGGAAATCTAAACAAATCTTTAAAAAAAACGTTTGTGACCTGCAAAAAAAAACGTCCACAAACGAATCATGTGTTTTATCTTGTGATTCGTTTTGTCCATGTTTTTGGGCAGTTCGCAAACATTTATTTAAGCTTTGTACAGAATATTAATTTTGTGCCTGTATTTCCTTTATCAAATAAATCAAGCAGAGATTCTAAAACACTTGTCTTATGCACTCCATTGTCATTGGCAGTTATGGTGATAATGTATGTTATGTGTGTGTGTGTGCGTGATCTGTGTGTGTGTGTGTGTGTGTGTGTGTGTGTGTGTGTGTGGTGTGTGACTGAATGGAATGGATTAGCTATCATCATGATTATCAATTAATGACAACCCTAAACTCAATTATTATTACTTTTTTTTTTCAGGTGCTCCAAACTGTGCAGTTAGTGTCTGCTACAACGGGCATTGTTCTGGTCAACATACACTGTAACAACAATGGCCAGTTCTACACAAACTTTCTCTCCATGACTAAGAAAGAGCCAGTGGGCTGTTAACCCACATTTGACTTGTTATTTCTCCAAATGTTTGAAAATTAATCAAAAAATGAAAATACATCAGACAAAATCTGTTATTCATCTTTCATTTCCATACACTGTCTTTTGTAATTTTGATGGTGATTGTGTGTCAGCGTGTGTTGAAAGTTGGTGCTGTTTACTGATTAGCTGCGAGCCTTGGCCAGCATATGCACATCTCACTCCTATCCCTTCCTTGGTTTTCTACACTGTGCTCGTCCGGATATTTATCAATTCTAAAAATGTATGCCAATTAGAAAGAGGAGCAATTCTTCAGGCTTTCAACTACAATAAGTAAACCTTTAAGTTTGTCCATTCAGTTCCTGCTGGCAAGGGGTATGGGGCCAGGGTAAAAACTCAAGGGATTAGTGTCTTTATTTTGTAATGGCATTTATATTCAGTATTTCTTGGCAGTCATATATATAAGTTTCACTTATATATGGAAAGCATAGGCACTGGAGAATTAGGAGGATGGAGGGGAGGAAAGGGGGTGGGAGAAGAGCGAGGGAGGGGATGGGGGGGGGGGGGGGGCAAAGGTTCTTGCTTTTTAATCTTCTGAGCATTACTTTTGGTACAAATGTCAATCATATGTTTTCATAAGATCATGCCAAGCAGAGATATTTAATTTGTATACGTAATGTTTACATGGCACACAAGAAGTTAGGTAAAGGGTGGGGGTGGGGTGAAGGTGGTATGGGGGTGTACAATTGTGCTGACATGCTTGAATGTCTTCTTATTGGATAGACCTTGTAATCCTGATCATTTTGATATAAGTTACATGCTTGTATGTCAATTGAAAGCAGGGATGTGTCATTTTATAACTTGTTTTGGTTGCCGATATAGGAGGAAAAAAAAAGTCAAAATGAAGATTTTGGCATTTTTAGGAGTGTGGTAGTCGGACTCTGCAAGAGCCTCAGGTCTGAAAAAAATTCAGTGTATATTACAAGTGGTTGACATCAATCACCCACAGTTTCAGACAGGTCATTTGCCAAATGGCCGAGTTACAGGCCTCCAAACATGGCCCGTATGGGGAATTCTGACTGTCATAAAAAAAATTAAATATTTAAAAAATCATAACTTCGCTCCTAATTAAGCTACAGCTATAAATTTTACATAATTTTCTTAGTTTTAAGTTGTTCTATAACCTTGACCTATTGAAAACAACAGTCAAAAACATTTTAAAAATCACTTTGGAGTACCTACTAAGACAGACGAAACATAGTTCAAAGTGAAGTGCATGCTCTTTTGAACTTGTCTGCCAATTTTCTTTCTCCTACAGGCTCACATACATTCCCTGTAAGTTAATAATCACACATACCCATTTTTAGGCTGAAACCTGTAAAAGAATCTGAAATCTAGGGGAACTTTGCAGTCAGAGAAACTGAGTACAAGAGGGTTAAGATGGAGTTACCTGATCAAACACTAAGACTCCCTCCTGCCTTGCCATATAGAGCGAGGAAAGGTGCGGAAATATGAAGTGCACTATTCATATGGGTTGTCAACTTCTTAAAGATCATCTTAAGTCCATGTGGTAGAAGGCTTGGATTAGCTCCTCTCTCTCCCATAGAAAATTAAAGGTTTCTTTTTTTCAGTAGCATGTAGTTCATGCCAAACAGGAATGAGGAATTTATTTGGACAGATTAGTATGTCCCCCCCCCAAAAAAAAATCTCAATGGACACTCATCACACTATCCAAACATCTGTAGGAGTTAGTCTGATATCTCAATGGACCACAAACAGATTTTCTTCACTGGGAGGTGGGGTGGGGTGTAAGTGAAACCATGTTTACAGCAGCACTCGTGTACTTTTGTTTGTACCATTTCAACATGTCTGATGTTATGTTATTTTAACAATAGCAGTGTAAGAGATTGTGTGTGTGTGTGTGTGTGTGTGTGTGTGTGTGCACTGGTGCACGTGCATGTGACTGTAACATTTATCACTAAGTTTTCACTTTTTGATTTACATCTGGGGATGACGAGTTAACCCTCTTCAGTATGCACTTAGTTACGCCGAAAACCATCGGCAAGGTAAGTAAGTAACTCCATAATTTGAACATGGTTACCCAATTAAAAAAAAATAATTTAAAAGAGAGAAAAGGAAATAAATGAATGAAAAAAATTTTTTAAATTCCTATGAACATATATGTTGCTATATCGTAAGTTTGAAGAATGTCACATGAGCCATTTACTTGGGGAAAAAAAAAAATCTTCTTCTTCAGAACTTGATTCCGAATCGTTGTTCATCATACCTGGAACCTCATCCCAGTCGAAATCTAGGTCACTCTAAGTTTCATTACCCAAAACTTTCACTAAGTCTTATGCCGTAAATCCTACAAAACACAGCATCTCCATCACTACATCTCATTATAGAATGGCAGAAATCAAGGTTAGCCATGGGTGAAAAACAGCATTTTCAACTTCAAAACTTCAAAAATTCATAACTCGAGAACCACAGCACACACCGACTCGCATTTTTTCGCAAACGGAAGTAAAAATGGCTACAGGAAGAAGGAAGTCACGTTCTCACACGAGACTTCCTTTTCTACGAGAAACATGGCAGCGCGCGCGCATTGTTGCCATGTGTTTTACCGGGCGCTGGCAGGCGCTCAGCCTTTTGGCCGTTTGATTTCCGGTCGGGCGCTAGCAGCAGGCACGCTTGTCAAGAGAGTTAAGCAGAATGGCTGGCACCTTCAGCATGCTCTCCCTTATCAATCTTACAAAAGATAATCGATAAAACATAACTTGTAAAATAGCTCTCTCGTGTGGGGCTGTAGGGGATTGTTGGTTTGCTTGTGTTCATCAACGACAAATAGTTTTCCTTCAAACACCTGGAGACACCATACACTTTTTTTGTCTGTGAAGTGACAGTAATATGGGTGTTTTGTGTGTTTGACAGGGACACAAGAAGCTGCATAAAAACAAAAATTGAAGAAAAAAAAAAAAGAAATCAGATAATCAAGTTAGTTCGACAGCCTGGGCTTCCAGCACATTATTGCTGAAATTTAATGTATTTGATTCTGCTGCTATTCTTGGACTCGACTGTCGCTGCAGTGCACAGGTTAAGTCCTGGACTGATAAACCTTCAAATGTAAAGCAAAATTAAAGCTATCACTAATGAATAAGAAACACGGCAAGTCACCTTTTGTTGGCTGATGAACTCAGACGATACTTCATCAGTGCAGACGTCAAAGCCTTGGACATTGACATTGCCACTGACTCATTGTCTTTGCTGGAAATCAAATCGTCAGTCTGCAACAAGAGACAGGCCATGTCAGATCACTGAATCATTATACACTGGCAAATTACTATCCCCTTCTTTTTCTTTTTTTTTAACTGTAACCAGTACGTAACATTTAAAAAGTTGTGTTCAAGACATAAGCAAAATAACTATTCAGTTCAGTATCATTGTCTTTTACCTGCAGTTTCCTTAGTTTTGCGTAGTTTCAGAACTCATATTTTTCTTTCTTTTCTAAATAATAAAATAAGTAAACATAAAATAAACAAAGAAAACAAATGGACCAATTCCACCCTCTATCCTGACCCTAACCAAATCACATACATGCTAAAATCCTGTCTTCGCCCTTTTGTGCTTTAATTGCAAAAAATAAAAGCAAATCACATACATACACCAAAGAAACAATTTTGACTTGGAACAGCATGAAAAACATGGCATATCCTCATAAGAATCAATAAACTACATCTTGATTTTTTTTTTGTAATGAATTTAAGTCACAGGCACCTGAAATCACATTCATGTGATTGATTATCATCTATGCAAGGCAAAATTTTAGGCGTACTGAAAACTCTCAACTGACAGCCAATCAGACCCTTCTTTACTAACAAATTCTGATCTTCATCCCTGATGGCATCAGTTTTCAAAAGTGGCTTGATTACAAGAGCAAGTGATGGAAACACTGGCATATTTTTTGCACATGTGACAATGTTGACAACAGATATGAACATCAAAATCTTCTTTTCATCAACAGCAAGTGAAGTACAACTCAACATACATGCACACAAACAAAATCCCTGCTTACCAGCGATTCCAAAAGGTTTGTGACAGACTTGTCCTCTTTCAGTCTTGGCTCGGTTTTCTCTGCAGGCCTTTGTGAAGTTTCAACTTTGGCCTGCTTGGCTGCTGATGAACCTTCCTCTAAACGACTAAACAATTCGGCCCGCCTCATCTGAAAATGAACAAAAATAAGAAGAATACAAGCGTACTATCTTGGTGGTCGAATTCTGCGAAATCAATTACAAATACATTGCACATATGTACACAGGCACTCAGTCTTAAGAAATATTTCATACATGTGGAAAAAAAAAATATATCAATGCAGACCACTCCTTCCCTCCCACTTTTCTCCCTATCTTAACTCCCACCCCATTCACACAATGTTATACAAATGAAGTATTCATATGTAACAATAATACCTTGTCTACACTCTCACTCAACACATAAAAATATGTTACAAGTTCTGTTCTATTAACAAATGATTAATCCTTGTGCATGCCTAAAGCCCGTCACAAACATATATTCTGTGTTTTTAATATATTTTTTAAAGTGATATTACTTATCAAATTATTAGAAAAACAATATGACTTGAAGCAGTTGTTGAAACATTGTAAATCATATTCGACTGACATTACTCAATTTCAATATATTTCTTTCTTTCTTTTCTTTTTTACGTTAAGCAGCGGTTACTGAATAAATTTCTATTTGGTAACTCTTTAAATCTGTCCACATTATTCAAACAAGTCACATCCATAAAGCAAAAGAGTAGCCTTCAACTCTTTTTACATAAGAAATCATTACACAACATTTAAAATCCCATATGAAACTGGATAAAAGAAAACCTAAACTGCGTGAAAGCTCATGAAGGGCCACTTTTCAAACTCCAATGTGATTTTCCAATATCACCCTTTAAGCAGCAATAAACATGGGCCAGAAGGAGGTTGATGGCATGTTTTCCATACTACAGCAACAAAATTCCAAAAACAATGAAACTACTATAATTTTTCTACAATAATAAACTTGTCAGAAACTTGCCATCTCTATGTCAGATAATGAAATGATCAAAAATCTTGCTGCTGAAAGTGTAAATGGTCAAATGCACGTGTGCATCTATGCATGTGCAACTGATTTGTTTTGTTGATCTTGGTTTGGTTCTAGCCGCCTGCACAAACATATTCAGTATAAACCAAACACCAAACCAGAACTTATCTCTGTACATTTTCCCTGATACCGAGTAGTTCCTAGCAAAACCCAGGGTTTAGGTTATGTAGGCACTCAAGGTCTGACCAGCGCATTGGGCTAATGCGTAGGTCAGACATCTGCTAAGTTGTAGCCATGAGACCCTCTTCTTCAGTTCTCTCATCTTAGTTGTTAATTCATCTATCCATCAGCTTAAAATCATGCATAGTGTGGTCTCAAAGCTTAGCGGATGTGGTGTAGCATATATGGACTTGTCTGCACGCAGTGATGCCTCCTTGATGAAACTGAAACTGATGTCTTTGTAGAAAGAAACTCGTGGAGAGCGTGGCAGCAGACAGTCCTCAGAAGAGAAGCCCCCTTCAAGGGACGCCTCCTTGATGAAACTGAAACTGATGTCTTGATATGTAGTTCTGCATGTTGTTTTCTTTCACACAATTGCAGACATCTTTTCTTTCCTTGAGGGCTGGATGAACAAAAGCCAGTGAGTTTGTAAATATTTGTTGCCCTCAATAAACAACATTTTGTTCATTCATTTTTTTTGTCTTTCTCTCTGCAAATTTATCTACATCTCAGTGCACAAAAGGATTAGAATACTTTTGTAAATGTTGTTTGACAGCTTTTTTGTTGGGATTTCTTTTTCCTTCATTTTTTTTTCCCCTTTCTTTTTCATTTCGTTTAAGATCTTTTACAATTTTTCCATTATAATTAATAGGATTTTTTCTTTTCCTTTTTGTATAAATGTTGACAACTGCAATTCCACTGATGTGTTTATTGTTGCAAACTTTTTCTTTTATGGTACACGCTGAAGCAATCACCTGTTGCTGCTTCAGTTAAATAATTTGCTTACATGCACATAAGTAATCGATGAAAAAAAAAAGGTTTAAACCAAATGCAGGGAGTAAAGACATTGGACACCATTCCTCACTGGTATCCTTTTGTTATTCAAGAACATACATACACATGAAAGAGCCTATTTGGTACAATTCAATCAAAAAACCCAACACAGATATTCTAGTATAAGTATACAATACACACAGTAGAAATAAAAAGGGACTGGGAGAAAAAAACATTCAAAAACGGACACACACACACACACACACACACAAATCCAGGATCAGCTTGGTCACTGGACAATTATTGTTATTCACCCTATCCCACTTTTCTTGGAGAAGCGCAGTGGTGGTGACGATGGGGTAGGGGGTGATATGGAGAGTTTAAAAGATAGATAATGTTGCTTATCTAGAGACTGATAATGCTGCTTATAGCCCAACCAACCACAAAGGCCTGTACCAGGGCTGTCACCTCACTGAAGTCAACTCTCCAAATAGACCACCACACACACACACACACACACACACACACACACACACATTTCATATAAGAGATTTTCTAAAAACATACCTGAACTTCATGAACATCTTTCTTACGTAAAATCTAAGTGAAAAATATCATTCAGAAACTCAAAAATCATTTTAGGTGGGACATCTCTGAACAAGATTTTCATGGAGTCTGCTGTAAACGGTTTATGTATGTCTTCATGCCAGCCCTAACACTCCTAAGAACATGTTTTATAGTGAGTGGTATATATCGCATAGAGTGCACCATGAACTTCTTCACCTTTTAAAAAATAAGCCTGGGAGTAAAGGAATAGTCTGTGTGCTAACAGCATAAGACCGTTTCGTCTTTATACCCACCCATGGAACACAGCAAAAACTCTTTCAGGTCTGAACAAATCTGGAAGAGTTTGTTTTCCATCTGGGAATTCTATTCCTCTTGCCAGAGGTCTCTGGCACAAGCCTGAGCTTTGTGTTTCAGATCAGTGAGAGGGACTATGACTCTGCAACATTCTTTACTTGTGTTCATTCTTGGCAAGTTGATCTAGCACTTTACTGCCTCCAATACCAACATGACCAAGAATCCAAGATGAGAGTGCACAAGAGCTTACCCAGTACAATTTTACTGGGTCAAAGAGAATGCAAAGAATAAGTGTTTCATTCTTTCTGTAATCTATACATTTACAATTATGGCACAAAGTACCAAAACCTACAGTGTGTTGATGAGGATAGTTATGACTTATCATTTGGAAAAATGACTCATTGATATGATCAACAAGGTTCATGTGATCCACGAGCTTTTTTTCTCAAGCCCCATCCCCACAGCTGCCCATTAAAAAATATATGCGAATGGTCACAAGCAGGGGTCTTATAGAAACAAAGAGAAAAATGCAAGGAAGTTTGAACAACAGTGGTTACCTTTCTTACTTTCAGCTTTAGCTCCTCTCCCAAAGTCAACGTTGGACGACTTGTAGATTCTTCTAGACACAGAAAAATAATGATGGATTATAACTGGGCCAACAGTAACCAAAAAATAACTATATCAAAAAAAAAGTTTCAAAATGGAGTGTCTGAGGGTGGAGAATGAAGCAAAATTTAGAAAGAGAGGGGGTAAGTTACCGCAAAGGACATTGACAAACAAAGCACACAGGACGAGACACAACGCATTTCGACCTCTTGGATCTTCTTCAGGCAAAAACATTTTAACATTTAGGACAGTACGACAAAGAACAAAGAGTGGCTTATCTGTCCTTGTGTTAAAAAAAAAATGACCGCCAGACCATTTTTTTCTGAGCACGTCTGGCGGCCATTTTTCTGAACACATGGACAGATAAGTCACTCTTCGTTCTTTGTTTGTACTGTCCTAAATGTTCAATGTGATCTGTTTTTTTGCCTGAAGAAGACACAAGAGGTCGAAATGCATTGTCATTTGTGTCTTGTCCTGTGCTTTGTCAATGTCCTTGGCGGTAACTAACCCCCTCTCTTTCTAATTTTTTTCCTCAAAAAAAAAGAAAAGAAAAGAAACTGTTAAATTGTCCTTGTTTGCAGTTGCTTTTTTTTTTTTACAAATAAAACAGAGCTATATTAATTTGGGAAGATCCAAGTATCTATGTTTGTATTTCTACAGTTCTAGAGAAATAATCACAACCTGAAACAGGTAGAAGACACTTTGACCACACAACACCTGTCAATAAAGCATGAGTAAGTCTTCTCTTGGAGAATCCGTTAGACACGAAGGTTGGAGCTAAATTCTGATTTTCCTTACATTTCAACTTGTCTGCCTTCTAGTTATCTACAGCTATACATGAACAACTCAGCAGAAGGTGCAGCAGTTGTGTGTGTGTGTGTTTTCTAAATGAATGAATTCTATTTACTGGCCAGTTCAAATTCAATCTTTTTGTGTAGTTAATTCTTACATTTTTTTTTTTCAACCTCTCTCCTTTTTCTCCTCTCATCTGAATCCTCAATTTCATCCATTTAAAGTCACACACAATCACTAGAATGCAACAATCCTCAAAAAAGCAGAGGTAAATGTTGGGAAACCTACCCGTGTGAGTTTGGGGCACGTATTCATTCATGCATTATTAAAAGCCCTGCTTGGTGACTGATTTATACCTGTAAATCACCTCAAGCTCTTCAGACATGAGTGAAGTCTAGTTTGAAACATTACAGAAAATCAACTCATGATCCAAATCCCACTATTTTTTCTTTCTAAAAGGAAGAAAGATCACCCACCTTCTGGAACTATCAACTAAGTAAACTTTCTGATACAGTCATGAAAAGTGTGTACTACATCAAGAATGCTGACAGACTTTGAAATAAGAGATTAATGTTCTTCTTTAAGATAAGTATTATTTCTGCATTAGGAAAAGTTTCCAGGAGCACAATAGCAAAGTTTACCCTTTCTTCGTCTCTTCACTCTGCCATCCCAACAACTCTGCCTCTCTTCATTTTGTGACAGCAACCAATTAAAATAATTGACTGGTATATGAATGACATTAAAACACATGCATAACTTGACCAAGCAAAAAGTGATTTTTTAACAAAAATTCCATGCATTATGTCTATGTGACATCATGAAATCCTCGCATCCCATTCAAAGTCATTTAATACTATGATAATACTGTGATTATTTCCAGTATCATGAGAAAGGCTGAATAAGAAACCAGAGCAAAATGTGATAACTAGCACGTAATTTTAAATCTCAGAATCAACTGGCTGGTACGGTTCAAAAAAAAAAAAATCCATTCATTCTGATGCAATTTCTACATGAAAATTATGTATTCTATTTTTCTTCAACCTGACTCTCGAACCCAAACCTTCACAAAAACAGAGCAACAACGAATCACACTAGAAAAAATCCATTCATTCTGATGCAATTTCTACATGAAAATTATGTAATCTATTTTCCTTCAATCTGACTCTCGAACCCAAACCTTCACAAAAACACAGCAACAACTGATCACACTAAAAAAAATCCATTCATTCTGATGGAATTTCTACATGAAAATTATGTAATCTATTTTCCTTCAACCTGATTCTCGAACCCAAACCCTCACAAAAACACAGCAATAACTTATCACACTCACTGTGTCTTTCTCCATCCTTGTCGGTTCTAGCTCCTCGATCGAACTCTTTCTCACGTCTGTATGGAAACTTATCTTCCTTCCTCCTCTGTTCTGAAAGTCGACTCCTGTCATCACGGACATTGGACCTGGTCCCTCATCATCTCGACCTGACTTGAAAGACTTTTTCCTGTCCATAGACGACGAGCGTTTCCTTCTGCGTGAACCAGATGATGAAGAAGAGCGAGACCGACTACGCTCAGTATGCTTTCTTTTCTCTCTTCTTTCTCTGCTGGCTCCTCGTGCAGGTCTGACATCACTGAAGCGTCTTTCGGCCTCCTCTTTAGGCACTCCAGACCTTATGAGCTCCTGGATGAGAGCCAGGCGAGCTTTTTCACGCGGCACTCCCCCTTTTCTCATACTCTTGGAACAATCGCTCCTTGGCTTCTTCTGGAGTGATGTTATCAAAGTTTTCTGGAGGTCTGGCATCACTTTTCTTTTCTTTCTCTCGTCCTCTTTTGTGATCATCATGACTTTGGGGTGATGGTCCTCTGTCAGGTTTTTCAGGAACTCTTACATCGATTTTCTGCACTCGCAGAATGGCTTCCTGTGTGGATACCCCTTGCCGTCTTAGAACTGCGATCATTTTGTTCTCTGCCTGCTCTTTTGAATCTCCTTGTTCTATGTAACTCTCTCTAGCATTCTACGGTCAGCAATGTCATCCAGGCTTCGTTCTGCGCTGGGTTTCACAGAGTCCATCTCTTTCAAACGATTTTCCTCATTCACAGCTCGTTTATGGGCATCTTCTGGTGTCATACCTTGTCTTTCAAATTCTTGAATGAGATGCATTCGGGTCCTCCCCATTCATGATCTTGGTCCTAGCTTCTAACGGTGAAAAGCCTAACTGTTCATATTTCTCATACAATTTACTTCTCTCTTCTTCTGCAATGACTCTCCATCGGGGGCTTCTCGAGGGTCAAGTCCTTGCTGTTCATATTCTCGAATCAACCGCTTTCTGCTTTCCATCGTCTTATCCGTGTTTGTGCCTCCTTTAAGGATGCTCCTTCATTCAAATATTCCATTATCTGCGCCCGAATGCTCTCCTGAATCAAAACTCGGTCACAAGCAATGTCATAGGGAATTCCAAGCCTTTCATACTCGGCAAACATACGATGGCGGGCTTCTTCTGGGCTAACAAGTAACATGGGTTGATTGAAAAGGTAAGCTTCATATTCACGCATACGATGCAACCTCTCCTCCTCAGTCATTATGAAGGGCTCAGGATACGGCTCGGGATAAGGAGGGTAGGGCTCAGGCATTCTTGGGAGGTCATAGTATGGATCCCTGCCCATTTCTGGCCTTGGAGGTCTAATGTCAGGGCCAGGTCTCTACCTCCTAGATCCCTGCCCATTTCTGGCCTTGGAGGTCTAACGCCAGGGCCAGGTCTACCTCCTCCTCTGCCAAATCTGAAAACCTCCTCTGGGTCATCCCATCCTCTTCCTGCATGTGCTGCCTCTGGTCCGAAAAACTCATCTCTTCCACCATATAGTTCCTCTGGTCCAAAAAAATTCTTCTCTTCCACCCTCCTCTGGGCCACCCCATCCTCTTCCTGCATGTGCTGCCTCTGGTCCAAAAAAATCATTTCTTCTACCATATGGTTCCTCTGGTCCAAAAAATTCTTGTCTTCCACTATACGGTCTCTCTGGTCCTAAATAGTCCAGTCTGTGCCTATCCTCTTCATACATTGCCATGACAACATCATGTGGCAGGCATCGTCTGTCAACAAATAAGGCACACCAACTTTCTTTTAAGACATCATTTGTATTAAAACATGATCATTTACACACAAAAAAAAAAATATGCATTCAAATACATGCAAAATGCAAACACACATTAAAAAAAAAAAGAAATATAGACTGAAATCAACAACAATACAAACCCAGATCATTCAGACCTTAACCACTGGCTGAGCAAAGACGGTGAGATATAGATCGTTGATTTTTACACACAATTTTCTCATTTTGCTTTATTCAGAAGACTGTGTGCACTCTTACTCCTCTCCTTATCATCACAACTGATTGAAGTTCAGCATTCATTGAGATAATACACTTGTTTACAACATTTACTAAAAGATTTTCATGTAACTTATCACCTTACCAAATTATAACCAATCAAAATCAATAAAATGCACAATTTCCTCAGTTACAAAAAGGTAAAAAAAACTTAACAAATTGTAACTTTTTAAAATATGAAAATATCAAGAATCCTTTTGAGAAGTTGTACCACGGAAGTAAAGGAACTCTTTAAAACTTGTCGAGTGTCAATACATCTATCCAGTGGAGAATGCGCCTGCACACAAAATCTGTTGTTTATTTTCAATATGGCCACCGTTGCCACTGACAACCAATTTTCATTTAAGTAAAAAATCCATGAAAAAGATTATTTTTTTACACCAAAGTTGACAATAACTAAAAAAAAAAAAATAATAAAAAAAAATAAAAAAACTATGAAGAGATATCATAAGGAAAAAAAATCTTTATTTGGGGGGCAAACATGAGCTTAAGCATTTTCCAAGAAGTACATTTCTGTATCATTTATGCCCAAACTGCCGCTGTCTCTACTTCATCATGTTGACAGTCTGCTAAAAGCCAGCCTGTTTACTATATACTACCCCTCTCAGGAATCTCTGATGTCGACTGCAAATAATTCGTAATACTAACAATCAGGTTTCATGACTAACTGTCACTGTCAGGGTCAGTCAGAGAGGGTGGAGATGAGAGAAGGGGTGAGAGGTGTGGGAGCAAGGGTTACGGTTGCAGTTAAATTTTCTATCACAAGTCCCTCCACAGTGCAAAAACTAGGGACTAAGCATCAGTCCCTCCACAGTGCAAAAACTAGGGACTAAGCATCAGGACTGCAAACTGTAACTTGGGTTGAGAAGGCTAAGGAAGGTGGTGGACAGGGCTGGGGGCAGTGACTGGGAAAGAGGAATTGGTTTGATAATATAAAGTATCATCTTGCAAGTCAACTTCACAGTTGTATTTTCTTAGATGAAGTGAAGGATGGTGACAGCTGGCTGGGGAGTTGGGAAAGCCACCAGGGGGGGGGGGGGGGGGGGGGGGGGGGGGGGGGAGTTTATATATCTCTCTCTTTTCTCCCATAACTCCCTGGAGAGTCACTGGGAAACCAGGCTGAAAAAGAAGAGGGTTAGGATAAGATAAGATAATGTTGCTTATAGTCCAGCCGACCGCAAAGGGCCATATCAGGGCTGTCACCACATGACAATCAACTCGCAGGTCATTCATTCACACAATTCTTTACAATACATCGTTAACCTCTTTCAAGAAAAACTCAACCAAAGGTTTGTTGCAAAACACTCTAAAAGAATAAGTTTCACTTCCACTGTAAAATCTCAGATGAATGGGTAAAAAAATGTTAACCTCTTTCAAGAACTCAAAGATTGCTGTGTATTCAGGTGGAACATCTGACATAATCAAGGTTTTCATGGAATCTGCCGTAAAATGATTTTGTATCTCACATCGTGCAAGCCCCAACACTTGGTAAAAAGTTCAAAGAAGTGTAAAAGTTCTGGATGCTGGAGGTTGCGGCCAGCTATGGCCTCCAAAGCTGACAGCGAATCCAACAGAACCAGAAAGTCCCTCTTCATAGATTGTGAGATTATCCTCAGTGCCAGAACCAGAGCTGTAACTTCAGCAGAGTAAGCAGAAGCATCTGAAGGAATATGTTCCAACAGTATTTGAGAAGGAGCACCAGGGCAGTAGGCTGCACAGGCCACTCCCTCCTCAGACTTGGAACCGTCAGTGAAAATTTTCAAGAGGGTTAGGATATCTTAACAAAAGACAACCAAATGATTTAAAAGAAGTCTGCACTTGAACAAAACCCAAGTTTGACAGGACACATGATGGCATGCGGAGGCTACAAACAGGCATACAGCATTGGTAACTTTATTCAAATTAAAAAGACTGGATCTGTCAATCATACATGTTAGCTGTCTACTGCATCAGCATTAATACAGTAAGATTTCTTCACAAGGTCAACCAAATTCAGAGCAAAACTTAATTTGTGAACTGTTTTGACAAAGTTGTATTGAATGGGGTCAGAATAGATGGCGGACACAAAGATGTTCTACACAAATGACAGCAGCATTAAACAGCATAAATTTCACAGGAATAGTAGTTTTATTTGGAAATATGAAGAGTGAGGAAGCCACAAAAGTGCCTCATCTGACAATAGAGGTTACAAGGTTAAAAATTATACATACTTTAACCCATAGAGTGCCTGTAAGCCGTCAGCTGACGCCGCAGTAAAAATGCTTTCCGAGTGCCTATGGGCCGTCCACTGATGTCATGCATTTTTCTTGAATTTTCATTCATTACTATTCCTATCAAAGGACTGAAATAGAGTGTGCGTAGTAAGCCTTATATGTCTGCAGTACTAAAATTATATGCAAATGACCACATGTGAGGGGAAAGACCATTTATTCTCATCACTGACTTGATGACCAGCCAGTGCTTTGTCTCGCTTGAAAAGATGGCGGCGCAACCTTCAACAAGCATAGCAACCAAATCAATGTACTTACACAGCTGTGTAGGCTCTGCTAATCATTTTTGACAAAGATAAAAATCTTTTATTCAACAACTCAGCTCGAGCACGAAGGTGAGATGATGAGTGTGATGAAATGCCCGGCATGAAGGTGAGATGATGATAGTGATGAAATTGCCGACCATATTCGTCAGTTATTGAGTCATGCTGTGTGATCTCAAGACTGTGTTCAGCTGACTGGTTACCAGCGTCGACACAAGCCACCCTAGTGTGTACTCTGCACTGTGTGCGAGTGACCAGTGACGTGTTAGCGCGAGAGGGGAGCATGGCCTGCTCGCGGCATGACACGGGGGAGCAGGAAAAAGGGGGAAGAGGAGGAGTGAGAGAGAGGGTTGAAGTCCAGCAAGGGGGCGTGGTGGGGGAGGGGGGCGTGGTCGTGGACTGACTGTCTGCATGAAGTGTGAGCGTCTTGATAGACTTCTAGACTGTTTTACTTTCATTTACAGGTGTAGTGTGACAATCCAAACTTTATTTTCAACTTTTTTGCTTTGTGTTCTTTTTTGGATGTGAAGCTGTAGTGGTAAATATATATCTGCCAGCGCCCGGTAAAACACGTGGCAAACATGGGCGCCGCCATGTTTCTCGTAGAAAAGGAAGTCTCGTGAGAACGTGATTTCCTTCTTCCTGTAGCCATTTTCTACCGTCTGCAAAAAAACGCGAGTCGATGCGTGCCATGGTTCTCGAGTTACGAATTTTTAAAGTTTTGAAGTCGAAATGCGGTTTTTCACCATGGCTTACTTTGATTTCTGCCGTTCTATAATGAGATTTAGTGATGGAGATACTGCGATTTGTAGAATTTACGGCATAAGACTAAGTGAAAGTGCTGGGTGATGAAGCTTAGAGTGACCTGATTTCAACTGGGATGAGGTTCAAGGTATGATGATGAGCAACGATTCGGAAGAAAGTTCTGAAGAAGAATTTTTTTTTCCCCGAGTAAATGGCTCATGTGACATTCTTCAAACTTACGATATAGCAACATATATATTCGTAGGAATTTTAAAAATTATTTTCATTTTTCATTCTTTCTTTCCTTTCTCTCTTTAAATTATTTTTTTAATTGAGTAACCATGTTCAAATTACGGAGTTACCTATCTTGCCAGTCAGCTCTGCCAGGCCAAGGTTTTATGGCAAATGCAGTCATAAGACAGTCACGTGACACCCACCCTACTTCCGCCAATGGAAGTTGCCGGTGTTTGCTTCCCGAACCTCATTAAGCGGGGCCTGCGCACAAGGAAACCCCAAGAACTTGGCGCCAGAGGGGAAGGTAGGGCGGGCATTAGAGTCTGACACGGTAAGTATACTAGCCAAACAGGGAGTATGATTAAAAATTCCCTATTTTGGCATCATATACTATACCGTGTCAGACCATAGCAGAATTTAAAGGAATCGGAGGAGGGCAGAGCGCCCTAATGGTTCTTGGGGTTAACCGTTATGGCTGCATTGGCGGCCACAAGGAGATCCCTTTAGAACCGTCAGCCCTGGTCATGCGGATATCCCTTAAAAAAAAAGCTTATAAAGGGGTTTTCCGAACGCCAGTAGGCTGCCTCCAGGAGATGGCGCAAGGGGACAGAGTGCTGGAATGCTGCAGAAGCGGCCAGGGCTCTGACCTCATGTGCCCGGGGGGATAGGACGGAGAGATCCTTGGACGCCTGGGCGTATGCGGATCTGACCGTCTGAGAGAGCCACCTGGAGATGGTGCCGGCCAAGATGTCTCTTCTTATTATTGGGATTGATGGAAATAAGAAGACGTCGCTGAGAAGAGCGCCTGGGGCGCAAACGTTCCCAGTAATATCTGAGACACCTGGAAGAGCACAGGTCCATGCCTCCCCTGCTTCCAAGGATATCTGCCAGCAAGTGGATGACGAGGGATGGGGAGGGAGTGCCTGGTTCCTGATTCTTGGCTAAGAACTCGGGAAGGAACTTGAGAGAGAGACAGAGCCGTCCCTGTGCAAGGCAATGTCTCTGGGGTCCCTGCTGATAGTGTGGATCTCGCTCCGCCTTTTGGCCGAAGCCAGGGCGAGAAGAAAGTTGGTCTTCATGGAGAGGAGGTCAAAGGGCAAGGTGGAGATTGGCTCGAAGGGGGGTTTTCTGGGAGCGTCAAGGACGATAAAGAGGTCCCAAAGGGGAATGCGCCTAGGCGACTGAGACTGGCGTAGGGCCACCCCCCCTAGAAATTTCTCTGAGAAGGAAGCCATTCTCAAAGGAGGGATCACCAAGCTGGCAGATGGTTGTGCATTGGAAGGACCTGTAGCCCCGTATGGAGCTAGCTGAGAGCCTCCCGGATGAGGATAGGTGAGACAGGAAGTTTCCTATCTGGATATTGGAGGAGGACGATCATGGGGAACAGCGTGTTCTGAGCACCAAAAGACATATATTCCCGTGAATAGAACAGATCGGTGCGAGACCTGGTCCTGGAAGTGGAGGAGAGCTAGCCTGACCGCTTCAGTTCCAAGACGTTGATGTGGATCCAAACAGTTCCGAGGCATGACTATTCTCCAAGTGGGCCCCCCAGCTGAGTTGGAGGTGTCTGTGTAGAGTTCCAGGGCCCGAGTAGGGAGAGAGATGGAACCCTGGGGTGGAGAGTGGAGGGGGTGAGCCACTCCTCCGTGGCTCAAAGGAACCAGGGTCCAGGGTCCGTGGGGAATGGTCTGATCCCAGCGGTCAGAGGTCTGAGACCAGCGACGGCGAAACTCCCTCTGGAGTTGCTGCTTGGGGACCCGTCCTAGGGGAATGAGGATGACAGGGACTCCATCATCCCCAAGAGAGAGGATAGAGTCCTTGCCGACATGTGGGAGGCAGGGAGGAGGAGGGGGAGATGAGGTCCAGCAAACGAGTGGACCTCTCTGGGGTCGGGGACAC
This sequence comes from Conus betulinus, assembly GCA_016801955.1. NCBI lineage: Eukaryota > Metazoa > Mollusca > Gastropoda > Neogastropoda > Conidae > Conus > Conus betulinus. Next base: position 614,910 of record JADBJO010000122.1, read on the forward strand.
CTCATGGAAATCGTGTCGAAGCTCATGCCCCAGAAGGAGAACCACTGACTGGGACTGAGCTCTCTCACTTACTGGGGTTGATGACGAACCCTAATGAGGAGCATAGACGCAGAAGTTAGGATGTGTGGGCTTGGCAGAGGGCCCGGGAGGAGGCCAGGACAAGCCAGTCTTCTAAGTACACCAGGAGGCGAATGCCCTCCTGCCTTGCGAGGGAGGCCATCTCCTTGACAACCTTCGTGAAGAGGAAGGGTGCCAGGGAGAGGCTGAAGGGCAGCGCCTTGAACTGAAAGACCCGGTCCCGCCAGACGAACTGCAGGTATCGTCTGTGAGATGTGTGTATTAGGATTGGAAGTAAGCGTCCTTCAAATCTATGGAGGTGGCCCAGTCCTGATGGTGGATGAGAGTCCCTGATCTGGGATGGGGTCTCCATCTTGAATTTGGTAAGTCTGATGAACTTGTTGAGGGGGGAGAGGTTGAGGATGGGCCTCCAGCCTCCCGAGGTTTGGGAACCACTAAGAGGTGAGAGTAAAGACCCGAATTGGGATGGGCTATCTCTGAGATGGCCCCTTTGAGGAGGAGTTGCTGACCTCCTGGCGAAGTGCCTCCGCCTGAGCAGGAGGGGGTTCGCTGGAGGGGGGGAGAGGCCAGGAGAGGGGGATGTTCGTGTGCCCAGGCAAACGGAAGCCCTCCTGTAGAACTGACACTATCCGGGGGCTGAGGCTCATACGGCGCCACTGGTAGGCATGCCTGGACAGGCTGCCTGCCAGGGGCGCCGAGGAGCCTGGGGGGAGCAAGGTGTCTGCAATTTCCCGCCGCTCCCCCGGAAGCGAGTCTGCCAGTCACCTCCATGGCCGTGCCTGCTGACCGAACCGAAAATTCTGTTGGGGGGGTTTCGGTTTCGGCCTAGAGGCTGAAGGGAGGCGCTTGGCAGGCCGTGCAATGCGAGGGGGTGCCTTGCTGGGGTAAGGCTGGGGTCTGGAGTGAGGGGAGGAATGAGGGGCAGGGCCCGCAGGACGAGGCTGGTGAGGGGGCCTAACTGAAAAGGACGCCACCTGCTTGCGCTCTTCGACCGAGTGGTTGATGACCGCAGCCAAATAGTCGCCAAATAGCGACTGTTCCTGCCCCGGAATGCATCGCAGGGCCGCCTTGAGCACCGGGGAGAGATGCGATTGGGAGAGGACTGCATTTCTGATGGCCAGTAGGCAGGTGAAGTGGCTCCTGGCTGCACTGTCCGCCGCAGCTGAAAGGTGATGCTCGATCTTGTGAATCAAGAAGCGCATCAGGGGGTCGCCAAAGGGGCGAGGGTCTGCCTCAAGGTGTGACCCAGACTCGTCAGCGTCCAGGGACACCGAGGCAGTGCCGTCCTCCGGAGACCCAAGCTCCTCAGCACACGCTGCAGGAGCATGTCTAGAAAGGCATGCCCTGCGGTGGTATGCATGAGCCCAGATCGTGCAATCCTATCCCACTCCACGAGGTTCTTAATAGAAATGGAGGTGGAGGTAGGGGGGGTCAGGTTTTAAATCAGCCAGCAGTCAGCATGGGAAATGGCGATTTCCGGGGTGACTGGGTTGGCCGAAAAGACCGAAAAGGCGTGGTTGGAGGAACGCAGGTCCTTGAGGAACGATCCTACTGGGACCGCATTGGGGGCAGAGAGAACTCGATGCCGGAGGAGGGACGGCCTGTGCACCCCTGGCCAAAATTGCTTGGCTCTCCCACAAGGTCTTGAGGGACTCAGAAGCGGCGATAGCTGGCCAAGTTCGCTGGGGGGGGCGGGGCCCGGCGAACCTAGCCAAGGAGAGGACCTTGCCGGAAGGTGGGGGTTCCCTGACAACAAAGTCCGGTCGCCAAGCCTCCAAGAGAGAGAAGCTGCCAAGCTGGGGAAGGGACTCCTCAGTTCCGTCCTCAGACTGGGGATAGGCTTCCTGGGGAGGATGGGCAGATCCATCCTCAGGGAGCAATGGCAGGGGTGCATGGGGATCCCGCCCTTGCTGGGGAGTACGGGAATGCGAGGGCGGGTCCCTGGTGGCTCCATGGTCGGCGGGGGGGGGGGGGGGGGGGGGGGGGGGGGGGGGGGGGTGGCGCCGACTGGACAGCACCTGAGAAGGAGGCAGATCAAGGTCGAGCCAGCTGAGGTAGCCGGGTGCCACATTCAGACCTGCCAACCCCCTAAGAGACCAATGAGTAAGAACTGAAGCTCTGTGAGGCAGAAATGTGTAATTTCAGAGAGCTAAGAGTAATCAAGCGCGACACTTACTTTTTTCAAAACAAACACGATGCGATGAAATTGTTCGCACAATTTATGTGAAACTTTACTTTTCTTCAACCTTTTCTTTTCTTTTTAGTGTCACAAGAAATCTTTACAAATTATGAAAATGTAGAATGCACTGGAAACACATATGCAAACATATGCAATGACACCTTTGTTCTTGCCATTCATCACATTTGTATTATTACAAACCAAGGACAGGCAGTTCTGCCATGGCACACCAAGGCTGATAGTGCGCCAGGAACAACCTCAAAAACCTCAAAAATGTTGCTCTCCGTTGTTGCTGACTCTGTGCATGCGGAGTTGGCTGATTTTGTAAGTCTCACACCACACCCCAGGAAAGAATTTGTTCCCCCCCCCCCCCCCCCGACTTCCATCAGTCCCCAACACAAACGGTCCATTCTGCAGTCCCCCATGGCAAGGGTCCTCACAATGCGTGTTGTCTTTGTTCGACCGCTCTTGAACTGTTTGGCGATCTCCGAATCTGAGAGCGCTTCTTTAAAAGCTGGGATGCATGGTCGGCTGCGCTAAGAGCGATGATGTACTCGACAAAAAATCCGGCCACCAATGCTTCAGCCCGAATTACCCTTTTTCTTTTTCATCCTCTTTCGAGGTGTCTATAGTCTGAAAGACTGTGTGATGCTGGAAGAATTCGGCACGTTAGAGGAATCGATGTGCTTGCGTGACTCAAGGTGGCGCTTCACATCCACCATGGGAAATTGTGAAGTCCAAATCGCAAGTGGTACACCTTGCACAATTTACTCCTTTAGCCGAAGGTCGTATGCAGGGGGGAATTTTTCCGAGTATTCTTTTCGGGACTTTAGACCAAGTTTTTTTTTCTCTTTCGCATCTTGTCCAGAACTTTCTGTTCCACGTTTCGGCATTTTCGTAGCTACAACTTCAAAAGGACGCCAACTTCGCTGAATGGTAAAGATGGTGAAACGAACTGCGCATGACTGGAAACGCATCTTGAAGATTACTGGTTATACGCACGGCGCCGTGCGTGTCTGTACATAAGCCGATTTTTTCGTCCATTTTTTTTTTTTTTTTACTTGGGCGTAATAAATTACGCGAAATGCGTAATGGTTGGCAGGTCTGCACATTCGACCATAAGAGAGCCAGATTGGTTGTCCGCATGAAACAACTGATCCCTCGGGGGCATAGAGCCACCAGTCCCCAGGGAGAATGGTGGGCTGTGGGGGCCCTGGGGCAGGGTGGACCTGGGTAACCTGAGGCACCAGGGGTGGGGGGTGCGAGAGAGACTATTGTGTCCCCGCCCAGGGGAGTGCACTGCCTGCTGCATGTCCCCAGTGCGATCCCAGCCTGTTCCCTGCAAAACAGGGGAGGCGGGGGGGGGGAGTGGTGGCCAAGCCCTTTTCTCGTATGCGGACTGGGATACTGGGGGGGGGGGGGGGGGGGGGGGTACCACCAGAGACTGGCCGTAACTCCTCCACCGGAGTGTTGAAGCTCCTCGTGCATGGGTGGTGGCTGCACCCAGGCACGGTTGTGGAGAGCGTAATGAGACTCGGGGTCGTCAGTGGGGGAAGGCTGACGACACGGGTCTCATTCTGGCGAGTGATGGGCGGCGATTCCGACCGTGACCCGTCACCTGTGCTGGCCCATGACTCGGAAAGGTTCCCTGGGGGCCGAGAGTCGCGGGACACATGGGGAGGGAGGGGATGGGGGAAGAATTTCGAGAAACACCTTTGGAAGGAACAGGTCCTTTTAAGGGGGCCTTGCCCTTGGATTTCTTAGAAAGATTGAATGACAAGGGTTTGGAAATAACAGCCTTTTGCTTACTCGCCTTCCGACGTAACGAATGTGCGTCTGCCGGTCGGGTTGAGGAGGTACGGTAATGGAGTTCACGCGTCCCCTGCACGGAAACCTCCTCAACGCCGGCCATATGTTCTTGGGATATAACGGACTGTCACGTGGAATCGACAAGCAGGTCCTCCGGGGCAGTGAGCGACTCCCGAGAAGTGGAGCGACTTGACCCGTTGGTGTCCTTCACCTGACTTGACCCGTTGGTGTCCTTCACCATGTTGGGCACTGGTGGATGGGACAATCTCGAACGCATCAACGCAAAGAGGAGACAAGGGGGTAGATCTAGGGATAGACACTACTCAATCGACCTGATGGGAGAAGGATGTCAACGATCGACGGCAAGTAACGATCGAAGGACAGGGGACAGTACGAAATTGCACTGTGATGACCGGCACTCAAAAATGCTGAGTAATGGTGCGTGATCGAATCTCGATCAACATGTGATCAAAACACTAAGTCAATTCCGGCAGCGTGTACTAGTACGATTGACTTTTACCAAAGAAAAGATCCGTATGCACTAGTACAACAAAACTGGAAAGCTAAACCTAGGAGGAGTACGATATAAACTCGGACCAACTTAGTATAAACAAGGCGATGTGGTGGAAAGCACGACCGGCGTGGAGAAAGATGGCAGCCGAGGAGCAAAGAGGTTTGATCATCGGACGAAATACCGGTAAGCGTTCAATCGTAGAACAAAATTACCAGGTAGTCCGAATGGGAATGAGTTACCGAGGGCAACGAAGAGAAAAGAAGGTGTAAAAAGGCCACACCAAACAAACTCAAGAGAGAACAAAGACGAAGGAGCCAGGCGACGATCGTACAAAATAGCGAGAGTCACAACGAAGAAGTCGCGAGATTAGAGACAATCATGAAAAATATTAAAATGATAGCCCACCAAAAGCCTCACACGACAAGAGTATCAAGGGTTTAGCGCAAGCCACAAACTAAACAAGTAAATAAGCAAAACACAAGCAATCTTTACACAAAGGCAGAAGAATAGGCAAGACAGAGCACAATACCTATCTTGCTTGGACAGCAGGCCGAAGGTGAAATGAGGTTCGGGAAGCAAACACCGGCAACTTCCATTGGCGGAAGTAGGGTGGGCATCACGTGACTGTCTTATGACTGCATTTGCCACAAAACTTCGGCCTGGCAGAACTAACTGCCGCACAATGCTATGTTCTTACACGAAATAGTATATGACGCCAAATAACTGTTTACTCCAATAAAAAAATATTAAAAAAATGTTTGTTTCATCAACAACAACAGAACAGTCCCTTTTGCTTCAAAGAACATGAATCTGTGTCTAAAAAAGAGAAAGAAACAATCTTCGGAAGTAATATATTTTGCTTTGTCTTCCCCATACATGTTACAGAAATTGTGGTGGAGTACATCTTTCACAAGTAATACTTACTTATAGCGTGGTCGTTTGTCTGAAACAGGAAACAAAATATAATAGTATCAATTATTCTTGAATGTTATAAAAAATCAAGCACAGATACAAACTAAGAAATGTAACATCACCACAATATACAAAAATACTCAGAATCAAAACCTACGATTCATTAATCAAACAAAACCAAAATGCATAAAATCAAACTTTAAAAAAAAAATGATAATTTATTCTAAAAAATACTTGAATTTAAGTTTTATTTACTTGCTGCCAAAATAAAAAATACCTAGTACCCCAGCACACTATCGCCTGGGACACATTTTCAGGTCTCTTCAATGATCATCAAGCAGTACACAGAGGAAACCATATACCACACTGCGTAAGTTACCTCGCTTGCAAAGTATTGGCCTGAACTCCTGTTACTGCGAAACTCTGATTCCTTAGATCATCTTCCCCCCCCCCCTCCCGTTTTGCCTTTTTTTTTTCAAAACGGACCTAATACCTAATGGTTTTAAAAGCATCATCGTGAGGTTCTACCATTTTATTCTCATCATATATAATACAACATTAGTTCCTATCATTTCTTCAACTTCGCCTTTGATATGATCTATATGATTTAACATTTCGTCTTTTTTCACTTAAAACAGACCGGAAAAGAAAAGCTTTCAAACAGCATACCATTTTTCCCTTTATTTTGTGCTGGTGCTTCATGGCCAGTCTTCTGTACTTCCTCTTCTGAAGCTTTCTCAACCTCATTTTTGGCAGCTTCAGCCTTTTCAGAGTCCTTTTCAGGTTCTTTCCCACCGCCAGCTCCTCTGTTCATCATTGGTTCACTTCGCCCCACTTCTTTCTCCACATCAGAGCAAATTTGCTCCAAGAAGGCGGAGAGCTGAGACTTTTTACCCCCATGGTTCCTGACGTGCTCATAGACAGTGGGACGGTGCTCTCGCTGAAATGTAGTTTCAAGGAACCTGCTAGTATATCAACATTCTATGACGGAGTGTTCACTTAAAGACAAGCATTTCAGAACCGTTTCATTTTTTAATGAACTACCTCCCTTTCTATGAGCTTCTAAACAATCTCTAAAATCTGTTATCTTTTTTTTTGCAGTTGTATGTATTTATTAGCTTTCTTCCAATCAATCCATCTCTTACTGGGAAAACCAATAAACACATTACAAACCATGTCTTACAATAAACCAAGATACTAAGTCTACACCAGTATCTCACAAAGAAGCATCTGGCATGGCAAAACACTCAATGCCTAAAGAAATCTGTGGTTTTGTATGCCCCCAAATCTTTCCATTCTCTTTCAAAGCCATCTTCAGACACATGAGTTCATGCTCATACAACTGACAGCCCAGCAAACTGGGTGTATACTCTAATCAGGCTGTCAAAACACATACACTGAAACCCTGCGTACAAAAACCACACACCAATACACTGAAACCCTGCATATAAAAACCACACACCAACCAAACTAACATCTGTTTACTATGTTAAATGATGCACAACTTTACAAAAGTGACTACAGTTGGTTTGATTTTCTGGGCTTTTTTTTTTCAACCCATGAAACTAAAATCAGATGCAAAGGTATAAAGGGGTACAAACAAGGAGGATGATTAGGGCTAAAGACAATAAATGTGAGATTACAAGTATGATGAAATATACAAAATATAGTTCCAACCAAAAGTGGGGCGATTTCAGGCCAAAACTGAAACATGTGATTAAGAACAGAATTACTGAGCTGCCAAAAAAAGGAACAAACAAATCACGAAACAGAAAGAATGTGTTTCGACCCTATTGCGTCTTTGTCAGACAGAACGCCAACATTTAAAATAATGGAAAAAAAGATAAACAAACAATCACTTCTCTCTTTGATTTGGGTGAAAACCGTAGCATGGGTGAAACACTAAAACTAAGGAATACAACTAAAGAGAAGATGTAAGAGTTAAAGGTGTGAAACTACAGATTAAGATAATTGAAAAAAAGGGGGAAAATACCAATATAATCATACAATTGTAATACAATAAAAACAATGATTCCTTTTTATGTTTTCTTAACTGCTATGCATTTGTATATTTCTTAGACCTTATATCATCCTTCCCACCTTCATCACAATTATATTCTTCTTATTCTTTTGAATATTATCATAATCAGGTTTTTTTTTCACGGTATTCTTGTAACTATTTACAGATTTCTTAAGCTTTAATTTACAATCTTTCCTATTTCTTACATTGTTACATTATTACTATCATAAACATTATTATTATTATTATTTATTATCAGAACCATTGTGTTTTAACTGTTCTTTTTTTTTTCTTCCTTTTGTGCTCCTCCTCCATTATTATTACTGTTGTTACTATTCCCACAAATGTTGTTACTCTTGTTATTCTTGTTATCATCATAACATCATTATCATTATCAAATGATTTTACCACCATAATCTTTTCCCTTAAAAAAAAAAGTTAAAACTATCACTTTAATCTGTACCTTCTATCCTTCAACCTCTCCTCTCTTCTCTTCAGTTCCACTCTGTAGTTTTAGCTTTCACCCATGCTACAGTGACCACCCACATGAAAGAGGTGACTGCTTGCTTTTCCTTTTCCCCATTACTCTGAATGTTGTTTGTCCTGCCTGAAGAAGACCCAATAGGTCAAAAAGCATCTTGTTTGTTTTGTAATTTCTTTGGTTCCTTTGCTTAGCAGCTCAGTAATTCTGTTTTCACTCTTACACACAAAAGAGTCCTTAATTATAAAGGTGGATTGCCCCAAGTGTGTTCAGACCCACCTTGAGTCGAAAGACTCCACAGCACATTTCTAAAAACTTAAAGAATGTATATGTCACAAATTCAGCTTGTATAAAAACGTGACAATAAAAGACAGACACTGGGTACCATCCACGTCACAATCTGAGGACAGTTTAGTATCCACCCCTCACCCCCCCTCCCACCCCCCCCCCCCCCCCCCCAAAGGGCACTGCTGAATCATAAGGGACTCTGGCAGAGCGGAGCAGATTGTACTGGTAGGTTTGACATTGCTATGAACTTAACTGGCACTGTGTAATATGACCAAAGGAGTATATCAATGTGTGGGTCATTTAGGATTTTCAGAATGAATGTATGGGTCATTTAGGACTTTTTAGAGTGAAGGTGAATGACTTTACAGTTCAGTTATAAGGATCAGCACACACAAGCAAATCCACTTAATAGTATGCAACTAGAATTGTATACAAAATTTGGTTACTTGCACTTTTTTTTTTTTTTTGCCAACACCTTTCTCTTACACATTCATCCAGCTCTCTATACCATGAACTTGGTGGTTATCTTGTATGCCAGGTTATAACCAAAATGTCAGTTACAAGTTTGTGATTTCTGATCTGGGACAACAATGAATCTTACAGAAAATGGATGATCGAGAGAGAAACGAGGAAAGGAGAAGAGCGAAAGGATGAAATATGTTGCAATTTTGCCTGCCAAGAATACAGGAACTGAAAAGCATCCGAAAAAACAAAAAACTTACAAATGATGCTGTTTACTTGACTGAAGTTCAGTGAAAACAGAGGAGCATTAGGTAGGGGTGAAGATAGGGCATTCTATAGTCAGGAATATTATTTTATCTTTTGTCAATATGGCGATCATATCCTGGTGCGCAATTCAAATCAAATTTTTGACTTTCTAGATCAGTTCACTTGACCTATAAACTGAGAAAAGGTAACTCAATTTGCAATGAAAGACTAGTATTATCTTTTTCTGATTTTTACTGGAAAGAAGCTGCTCAAGAGGTCCTGAACTGTATTAAACACAAAAAACAGCTGATACCACAAGATACAAGTTTTCAAATGTAAAGTACAGATATGTATGTGAAAGTACCTTCCCACCCCCTCCAGTTTTCAGCCTCATATAATACAACTTCATGCTTCTTTGTGGACCCACTCTTGTTGCAGGAACTGAAAAATAATGTGATTTTTGATTTACGGTCAAATAGGAGTTACCAGTCATACAAACAACAGGTATCAGATCTGCAAACTGGTGTGAATTTCTACTTCATTTTTCAGTTTTTCCTACTGCTCAGGTAAGCAGAAAAGCAAAATGAAAAGTAACCAAAACGAACGCATTTCCACATAAAAAGGCAGGTCAGCAGATTTGGAAATTATAACAGTGAAAATAACCCCACTTTGGATTTGCTATGACAAGCAGACAAACAGAGAAGATCACACAGCCACATCTTTTCAATTTGTTTTCAGCTGTAATCAATCTAAAACATTCACTGATGGTAACATGATGTGAGGATGTCAACAGACTGGATTCAGTTCAAAGGGTTCTCTATGGTTGGAATATTCTAAGGTAGAGAGTGGTGGGAATATTCTAAGGTAGAGAGTGGTGGGGCATCTTGGGGAAGGTGGGGGAGGGGGGTGGGAGTATCACAGACAAAAATCTTTAAATAATTTCCTAAAAACATAATTTACCAATAGAAAAACCATCCCTGCCACCCACAGCAAAGAAAATTCACAACTTTTTGTTTGTGCTTTTTGTTTGTTGGTTGGGTTGTTTTTTTTTTTTTTTTTGTGTTTTTTTTTGCTGTCTCATCTGTCCCACTTCTGAGGCATTACTCCCCATGCTGCTGATTCTGGCTCATTGTCCACAGCCACACTTAAAGACTTGTCCTGCTGCAACCCCAATACCTGCAATCAACAGGGAGCAGTCAATGTCAAGTCGTCTTGACACAACCCACCAGAGGAGACACTGCATTCATTTCAGTGTGTTCAATGGTGCCTGTTCTGATCCAGGGTACACAGGACACCACTTACTAAAGCCCACTACTGACGACACTAACTGCTTAGTCGGGGAGCCAGGATGATTAAACCTCCCCTGGCGTCCCCATCATGACTGTCCAACGATGGTCCCCACAATGTTGCTGATACCAGCAACTTCCCCTCGTCACACTCACCAAGGGCACAGCCATGGAGAAGAAACCGAAACCGAGCTCACCATGAGAGCAGGGAATGAAGGGATACAGAGTTTGATACATTTCTTTTTATGCTGATTGAGGAGGAGGAGGATGAATATGATGGCATGCAGTTCCATTCCGGTCTGAGACACTGGATGACAGGGCTGCACTCTTTGTGTACTTTCCTAGTATATCCCAGTGTCAATCAGGCCCCCAGAGAGTCTCTGCTGCAGTGTTGTCTGGAAATTTCAACAACAACACCCAGAGACACCTTCTTTAAGTGGATGAGACTGGACTGTGTGGTCCTAATCTTCCCATTTGAGCCCACAGCAAACTCAGCTCTGGTAGGAAACAGTCAAGGCAGAGAAAATCCCACAACAGCTCTGATGAGAATTGAATCATGATCTCCTCATCAGCAATCTGCGACATTAACCACTACGCCACGGCAGCTGGTCAAGTTCACTAAAATTATCCAGTGTTTTTATTCCCTAATTAAAAACAAGATATTCATGTGGATAAAAAGATAAGATTTTTGACATCAGTTGGAGGCAAATAAGAATCTAGTAATATATTTCAATGTCTTTAATATTCTTCAGTCAAACTGCTTATGTCGTCTGCACCAATATACAAAATTACTGATACTAACCAGGTATTTCATGCGATGCTTGGATCCAATCAGATGAGACACGATTCCCGCCACATCACACATACTTTCGCATATCGTACACAGGAAAGTTGCCTGCTTCCCTGACCGGCCTTCTCTGACAAATGCAGTACCTGCACAATTGGACCACAATGGTTCAACAGATTTTTTACTACCTCTCTCCAGCTGATTAGTATGACACACTGAATAAGACAAACTGTCTACTATGAATGATGAAGTGTTCTTTCTCTTTCATCTCCACACTTCTAGCTGGGGATAAAACAATCATCAACTCCACAACGCTGTCTGCTGGACATGTGCCCTTCTATGAAGATACATTTCATTTGCCAATTAACATGGAAGGGAACACAAGCATTATGAAGACACTGCTATGGATTTACTCTGAAGATTTCAGACAACTCCCATGAACTGGAAACAATCAAGAATCAAATTTTAGCTGACTAAAATCCACTGGATTCTGCTTAGGCGTATCAACACTCATATGACTAACCTCAAGACCAAGATGACATTTCAAATAGTTTATGGTGGTCAGTTTTTCTCTGAAAACGGTCTAATTATGGAAAGCTTTCCATGGAAAAGGAACATCTTTTTTTTCTTTTTTTAAGCTCCTGATGAACATGTGTCACAGTACACATCCTGAGCAAGTATCCATCTATAATAGCCTTTTGAGGAATGACACTATGGGTAGTATTTGTTTGATATAATCAGTTTAGCATTAAAACAACTCATCAAGAGGAAAAATACCCATTTCTTTCACTTATCCATTACACCAAGTGCAGAGCACTGAAATGGGAGGAGAGAACTGGCTTAACACCCTCAAAGGTAATAAGCATAATGAGAATCCATAGATGAATATGTAAATCAAGGTACACCCATGGAGGAATGACATGCCCCCTAATCTCAAAGACAAGGAAAAAAAAAAAAAGAAAGAAAACAAAGGTAAAAGCACATCAAAGGGTTTGGAATGAAGAAACGGAATATAAAGACAACCCAATAATCTGCTTCTAAGAGAAGAAACACATCCAACATCTCAGAAGGTCAAACCGTGACACATCCATATCATAAAAGCAGCCGAGTCATATCAAGACACCCACCACATCTTTTGAGTAGATTGGACGGTAAGAACACAGACCCTTGGATATGCCAAAAGGCATTTAGGAAATCGTGAAATCATCCCAACTCTGGGGATGAGGTACTAAGCAGGGTGAAAGCTCAAAGCATGATGATTGCATGTAAGTGTGCACGGCCGTATCATGATTCTCAAAATTACCCTCAACCTGGACAACTGCTGCTCAATGCTAGGTAAGGTGTATGCTGCTCAATGCTAGATAAGGTGTATTCTTCTGCAACACCAAGACAGACTACTAACTAAATTCTTTGGGGAGAAGCAAGAGGTTGGTGAAACAGTATGTTTCTGTTGTGTGTATGTGTTTGTAGCTCAGCCACCCGCACCCAAAAGCACTTAATATAGTTCTGCAAGACAGACAAGGCTTTTATCCCACTACCGAGATTCATATGCAAAAGAAACAGCCAAAGAATACTAACTCACCTACATTTTTTTTTTCAGAAAAAGCAAACATTTTCATTCCAGAGAAATCTAAACCTATACACTTGACTTATTTCTCCTATCTATCATTTTAATTAAACATCCTCTAATACAGAAGAGGACAAAATGCCTTTTAAAAAAGAAATCTAACCAAATACATACATGACATAACTGCTTACAGTTGCCTTTTGCTGAAGCACTGAAAATTGTTACTGCAAATAGTTTCCTTGAATCTCTACATGGGATAGAAAAGGCCTTTTTTCTCACATACTTGATTTCCCTGAACCTTTCGTCACCAGTAATGCTACCTGTATTCACATCAGAATAAAAGCGGCATCATTGTCTTGAAAATCAGTCAGTAAAGTACACTCTGGTCAGCTCCGATCCATCACACGATTTGTGTTATAATGCACACAGAAATTCTCTGGATATCTATTTACCCCTCTCAACTAGACTTTAAACAGCATGCATACTTTTCAAGCACCACAAAACCATTTCCCAAATCTACAGATCTACAAACTGCAGAAATCAAACATTGATCGTTATCTGTGACTTACCAACCACAGCTTCAGGAACATTTTTTTCAGCACATCCATTAGCACTGAGGGTCCTTCAAATGACTTCATGCCCAAGACCGCTGCAGTTATTGGCTTTGAACAGTCAGGAATCTTGGCGTTCGGCCCAAGTTTGGAATAAATTCGTTGAGGTACAATAGCTGGAAATTTGCAACAAACAACATTTAGTCATATCCAATCTTTTGAATTTTCCTTTATTTGTTGTTTACTATGGAAAAAAAGAATCTGTTACATGACTTTCTAGCTAAGTTATTCTCTGGATATGTCTGGACTTTTCCCCCCTTTTTTTTGTTTTTTTTGTGAGTCAACTTGCTATTTCACACCAGCACACAGAACACACACACACACACACACACACACACACACACCTTTTTTTTTCTATCTTCTGAAATTTTGAACACTAGATCTCTTCTTACCTCATTCCAGCTCCTAAGCAATTCAACAGATTTTTGCCGATAAGGAATGTTTTTAAAAAAACTTGAAGTTGAGCAAACACATTTGTACGCTAATACTTTATATGGAGCATAAATTTAAGTCAAAATTAAAACAATATGGTAACTTTTATTCTTTGAGAGTAAATGTTACACATCAAGATCTTAACTGTCAGCTGCATTAAAAAGATATATGAAACCAGCTGCTTCAAGCCAGAGTCTAGGCAGTTCTCTCTGGACACCCACATCTGGAGTTGTACTGTCATCACCTGTCAGCGGAACACAGCAATGAGCAAGGCTAAGGGATGCACGTGGCACTTGCTTGACGGTGGCATTTTTTGCCAATGGGCTCTGCAGTCATAAAATATGGGCTGGTACACCCTTGGGAACACTACCATCGAGGGTCCTGTTGTGTCAAATCCTGTGGCCATTGGACAATGGCATCTGCCAGGGGACCATTATGTCCATTCACATGTTAATGGAATGCTCTGTGCATACCTGCACCCTATGTGAACACAGCCCAGACTTTCCAGGAGTGGTGCAGGACTACTCCCAGCTGGTTTGTTTGGCGCTTGAGGACAGTACTTCTTTGGGTCCTACCGCACCTTTGGGCGTTTCTTTTTTTTTTTTTTTCAGTTGCAACAAAAACACTTGTACAGTCTAAGTCTGTTACTAGTGCAGTCAAAACTACCTGCATCAAAGTCATTTGACTAAAAGCCATCTGTATGGAAGCATTACTGTTCCTAGTGATCAAACGTTCTTGCTGTGAAAAAATCCATCATCTGATCTGACTCCCCTTGATTTTATTACAACCAGCTGTGACAATACTCTTTCAGCTCTAACACCCCTTGATTTTATTACAACCAGCTGTGACAATAACTCTTTCAGCTCTAACACAATGGACCCAACTAAAATCTACCCTTTTTTTTTCCCAATTCATGCTGTTGCAACTATTTACAAACACAAAATGGGTTGTGTAAAATAGTATATATAATTACTAATCACATACAATAAACTGAATACTCCAAATGGCAACTTTGTAGTCTGGCGACACTTGTCTTCTGTCCATGCCAGTGCAAACAAATTGTTGTCACAGCACCTTTGACCAAATTATAACCACACTGACACACTACCTTCATTTTTTCCTGCCAGTATTTCTCTCAACTATAGTTCTCGCATCCACAGTTAACTTCTTTCCAATGAAAACAATCTGTATCAAGGTCAAACATGCAACTTTTTCTTCTAAAAAGAGCAGTGGTTCAGTTGCAAGTGTTTCATGCCTCTACACATGCATGATCAAAAGTACATTGTTACTTAACCTTGGGTCTCCATAGTTCTGATGCAGGGACTTCTTGCTAAAGCTTTGATCTCCTGGCGGTTAGATGAGGACTTTTTATAAAAGCTTTGATCTCTTTGGTCTCCTGAAGTCAGAAGCAGGACTTGTTAAAATGCCTTGGTCTTCTAAAGTCAGGATGCTGAACTTAGAAGCTTTGGTCTCCTGAGGCCAGACGCAGAACCTGTTACAAAAGGTTTGGTCTTCTGAAGTCAGATGTGGAACTAGTTACAGAGGCTTTGATATCCTGATGTCAGATGCAGCACTTGTTACAACTTTGGTCTTTTGAGGTCAGAAGCAGAACTTGTTACAACTTTGGTCTCCTGAGGTCAGATGCAGAACTTGTTACAACTTTGGTCTCCTGAGGTCAGACGCAGAGCTTGTATGTTACAACAACTTTGGTCTCCTGAGGTCAGAAGCAGAACTTGTTACAACTTTGGTCTCCTGAGGTCAGAAGCACTTGTTACAACTTTGATCTCCTGAGGTCAGATGCAGAACTTGTTACAACTTTGATCTCCTGAGGTCAGAAGCAGAACTTGTATGTTACACAACTTGGTCTCCTGAGGTCAGACGCAGAGCTTGTATGTTGCAAAAACTTTGGTCTCCTGAGGTCAGAAGCAGAACTTGTTACAACTTTGGTCTCCTGAGGTCAGAAGCAGAACTTGTTACAACTTTGGTCTCCTGAGGTCAGACGCAGAGCTTGTATGTTACAACTTTGGTCTCCTGAGGTCAGAAGCAGAACTTGTTACAACTCTGGTCTCCTGAGGTCAGAAGCAGAACTTGTATGTTACACAACTTTGGTCTCCTGAGGTCAGACGCAGAGCTTGTATGTTGCAAAAACTTTGGTCTCCTGAGGTCAGAAGCAGACTTGTTACAACTTTGGTCTCCTGAGGTCAGAAGCAGAACTTGTTACAACTTTGGTCTCCTGAGGTCAGACGCAGAGCTTGTATGTACAACTTTGGTCTCCTGAGGTCAGAAGCAGAACTTGTTAAAACTCTGGTCTCCTGAGGTCAGAAGCAGAACTTGTTACAACTTTGGTCTCCTGAGGTCAGACGCAGAACTTGTATTTTACAACAACTTTGGTCTCCTGAGGTCAGACGCAGAACTTGTATGTTACAACAACTTTGGTCTCCTGCGGTCAGGATTTGAAAGTTAAAAGTTTATAAATGAATACATAAAAACACAACTAAAATGCAATTTCCTGAAGAAAATCAAAGATACTTTTTTTTTCTCTTTTTTTTTTTTTGCTTCAAATTTAATCAACACATACCTGAACACCTTTTGATCACCCACACACTAGACTGCATTCTCAATGAAAGGGACTCAAGATTGTTTTCTGAAGTCACTACGAGTTACACTCCTGACTTTGAAGTCACTGAAAACTAGACCTGCTACATGAACATATTTTTGGCAGATGGCAGTAGTAGATATAAGAAGCTGTTGCAATACAACTGCTCTTCAGATGCAGTCTTGGCATTCAATTTGAAATCGCCACACAAGAGAAAAGAAGTCACTGTAAAATTTGCTGTCACTATTTGAAATCTTCTGAAGTCTAACAGGAAAGCCACCCCTTGCATGTCCATCTTCTGCAGCCACAGGCAAAAACGTTTTGCTGTTTGTATCTTTTTCCATCAGCCATTCCTATTGCCATCGATTTCTCATGGCTTTCTCCACCTCCTTGACACTTGAGACGTTGCCTTTTGTCAAAAAAAAAAAAAAAAAAAAAAAAAAAAAAAAACCATTGTAACAATTGTTCCCCTGTCACGCTGTGTCGGGTGTCGACTTTAAAATGTGCATAGGTGTTTGTTGTCGAGTCAACCTGAAGGAAGTGGAATACTTTGTACCTCCAGCACGAATGAATGAGAACAGAGCGCATTGAAAACTTCGATCAGAATTCAAACATATATGGACACTGCCGTCTGATTTCAACCATTCTTCAAAAAATTCCTTGCTTCTCAAATTTTAAAAAAACCAGCATCGCCAGCACCAGCCATTATCAAAAAACAGCATTCCAGCAAGTAACTGGCACAGTAGCACCCATATATCAATCACCAAGCATATAACACAAACTTAGGTCTAGTGTTGTCAGATGGTGAACTTGCTCAGAAGAATTTCTGGACGGGTGAGGTAGGAAGCAGGGCTGGTCACAAGGATAAAGGACTTGTTAAAAAGACAGGGGGAGGGGGTGGATACAGAGATTAGATGCAGGATCTGTCGTAAGTGTGTGGATCCCCTAATTCAAACACAGGACTAATTTAATGAGGCAGCCTGGAGAACACTTGAAAAATCTCTGAAAAAGCCCGGGTCCAGGGGCAATCGAAATGGAATTTAAGCAGTTTTTTAAAACTGTTTCGTGATCTCTCATGAAGCCAAATTACTATGCAGGAAGCAAAGAAATTAAAACAAAATAACTGAACACACACAAACAGTACACACACACACACACACACACACACACACACACACACACACACACACACACACACACATACACACACGCTGGGGCATCCACACCTAAATTTGATAATTTTTCTAGGAAAAAATAAAAGAAGAAAAATAAAAGAGATAACAAAAATGGTGCTTGTGGCTGGTAACAAAAGAACAAAGCCTTTACTGTGCACAATCACTGTGATTTTGTGCATCTCACTTTTTGCTGTTTGTGACCAAGCCAACCACAGCGGTACATATGACAGATTATTTATCTGGGCTGTCACACGCTATCTTCTGGAGGCAGCCTACTGGCATTCAGAAACCCCTTTATAAACTTTTATTTAAGGGATATCCACATGACCAGGGCTGACGGTTCTAAAAGGATCTCCTTTGTGGCAGCCAATGCAGCCATATCGGTTAACCCCAGAAAGCACTAGGGCACTCGGCCCTCCTCCAATTCCTTTAAATTCTGCTATGGTCTGACATGGTACAGTATACGACGCCAAAATGGCGAGTTTTTTACTATACTCCCTGTTTGGCTAGTATACTTACCATGTCAGACTCTAATGCCCGCCCTACCTTCCCCTCTAGCGCCAGGGTTCTCGGGCTTACCTTGCGCACAGGCCTCGCTGAATGAGGTACAGGAAGCGGACACTGGCTTCTTCCGTTGGCGGAAGTAGGGTGGGCGTCACATGACTGTCTTATTGGCCACAAAAAATTTCGGCCTGGCAGAGCTAACTAACTGCCGTGGAATGCTATTGTCTGACATGGTAAGTATACTAGCCAACAGGAGTACAGTAAAAACTCCCCGTTTCTAGGCATGTTTGTATTTCATTGAGGGGGGAAAAAAAAAAAGGGGGGGGGGGGGGGGTTAGATATTATTCCGATCAAGAAATGCAGTATGCTCTATTACAGTCCAGTGCTCTTGAAGCATCAACTTACTTCTTGCGATGCACATGTTCCAAGAGCGCTGTTAACTTTTTGCCACATACTTAAATGGTTGCACCAACTCGGATGACCCGTTCACAACAAGTTTACGCTGCCAAACTCCCTGACAAGCCATAGCGCCGTTCCGCCACAACAGAAAAAATCCCTGTTCTCTCGTCTAGTCTAAGGAATGCAGCTGCCATAAATATTAAAAACAGGGTTCTAGTCATCGGAAAGAGTAAGCTTGCATGCATTAGTGATGGCCCTTTGTGGCCCCAGAGTAATCCGAACAAAGAGATACTAACCAAACAAAGGTAAACAAGATTATGTTCACCTACGTTTTAGTTATGTTGTTTCCTAACTGTAGCATTGCTATTTTACCTAAAATATATCTAAGTGTATGCTCACCGCACAGTTCATGTTTTACCCTTTCTGTAGATATATAACAATTACAATAGGTTGTTACATTTATATCTGGGGACGTAAAATAAAATAGAAAAATAGCGAAAATCATGCATCTGCAATGGTTGAAAGCACCTGCGGACCACACGGCGGCAGCGAAGTGTCACTGCGCTGCCGCGTCCGTCGCGAAAGAATTAAAACCATGATCAATGTAGTTCACCTCTTTTTAACAAAAAGTGAAAAAGTAAGAACGTACCACTCCAGGCTAGTTCGCTTTCCAATAAAAAGTAAAATAACGCTGATCGAAAAACAGTTCACTTTTGTAGTCTTTTCAGTCTAATCAAATCTCTGATCGTTGAAAATTGTGCTTTCCTCAAAAGTCTTGCTTTGATTTACTATTCATGACGTGCAAGATGCATTTCCCCCTGAAAAGATGAAGCCTCTGCATAACCGACAACCAGAAAAATGGCTGAACGAACTGTGTTCAGCTACATATTGCATGCCACTGAAATGCTTTGATTAATGCAAGCAGTCCCAAGTGCCATGTTTTTGTTAGAGACAATACAAACATGACTTTGCCACTGCTTTCCTAGCCTGATAATATAATGACACGCTGTTTTATGCTCTGGAAATGATCTGTCGGAGCACAAAGAAGCCAAAATGCTGTTTGGGCAACTTTAGCACACTTTTCATCAAATCCGCTGATATATGTACTTATGTCATCAAAAACAAGATCCAGTGTGTTCCCTCCACCAAAGCAGGTGCTCAAAGTCAAATATTGATTGGGTAGCCATCAGATAAAAAAATTTGCAGCAGAATGTTTGAAGGCTGATCAAGTACTAAATAAATGACTGTCACTATCAGAAGGCTGCCAGAGGACTGATGTGACCAGGCCAGAAAACTGGTTCTCATAATGTTCCACACCTGAAAGAAATGTAAGCTTGGGGAGGGAAGAGACTACCAGGTGTGGAAGCTTCAGTCAGACAACACCATGGTGTTCTCACCATTCCATCAAAGAGCCACAGGAAAGTGGCAACGGGGTATTCTGAAAAAAACCCGAAAGAGTGAAGCGTTCTTCCTCAAATAGCATGATATGAACAATAAAGAGCACCATGCTGTTGTCTGAATAGTCTGACGACACCACAAGTGCAGACACACTTCCACATACATTTCCTCACTCTAATTAAACTTAAAACTAAGTGAAAAAAAAAAATCATCCCAAAATTACCCCAAACAGGTAACTTGAGCCCATACAGTCACGTTGAATGAGCAACAAGCTTTGCTTCACACTCGGCTGCAACTGCATAAACTTACTAATCTGCACAATGTTTCTCACTTTTGGTGAACCTAAGACACAGTGTTCATTGTAACGCACAACTGGGGGTACTTTATGCGCTTATTTTGCAGTTTGATGCACAGATTTTCATTCAGAGCGTCCCCCCAGAACACAGAGGGTTTTTTCCGGTGTCAGGTATGATCATTTTTCTGCAGCTCTGTTCGAGGTAAAAAAAAATTGCAAACTCTCCAAGAGATGCTGAAACTCACTATTGTTGACAAACGCGGTCACTTGCTTCAACTTTTTAAGTTGTGTGTAATGAGTATCCAAGTCTAAGCATTGGCTGAGGGAAAGAAGTAATCATGGTGTAGATCCAATGGCTCATGCCCCCTAAAAACTTGCCTGATGCAAGAGTCGGTCTCCGATTTCACTGAAAATATCCTGATCTTTTGTTTCTCTTCTTTATTGTTCCCGAAGAAGAGATCAACAAAGGTGGTAGTAAGGCCCATGGGTACTGTCATGATGTTTGTTGTTCTTGATTTCAATTTTGTGAAGATATCGATCAACAAAAACAGCAGCAGTGCTCATACTACCACCAAGTGGTCAATCTAGAAATCTTGTATGAACGTTAAGTCCCATTCCATCTTTCCAGATTGTTGTTATCGTATGCAAGTGGATATGGATGACACAAACATAAATATGTGCACACTAATGCAGCTGACTGATTCTTGAAGTGTTGAAACTGGCTGCCTTAAGCAAGCAAAATCAGAATGCCAGTGAAGGTCAACCTTCACAAATAAAAAGAAGTGCTTCCAAGTGTGACACAAGGCCAATGCAAAAGTGTTGTATACATCACAAAGAATCTTTGGGGAAGTTGTAGTTTAGCAGCAACGTTTGGGAAGAAAGTCCTGTTTTCAGACCCCATCCCCTCCTCCACCTTTTTCTTACCTTAAGCAGCTGACACACGAGCCTCCCCGCCCGTACGCTTCGGAAGTACCGGTCGAACCCGATCCCAAACGTAGCGTCTGTCATAGTAAACGTACATCTCAAACGGACTTCAGCATCCAGTTAAACCTGACCGTTCGAGATACACCGTGATCTATTTGAAACGGACAGTTAGTATCCTCCAACCAATCAACGCTCAGCATTCAGCCAACACCCATAACACAAGGAAAAGTGGCGTCGTCCAGCAAGGCGGTCAGACTGTCCGATTTGGAGACCAAACATTTGCTTGAATTGTACCAAGGCCATGATGTGCTTTAAAATGTCACTCAAAAAATTATAAGAATCTAATTATTCGAGAAAAAGCTTCGTATTCAATTGTACAGTCCTTTGAAGCGGCATGTGGGATCAAACTCGAAAGTTTTAAAACTATGGTGAAGCACTCCGTCCGTTTGACACTGACTGGTCGGACCACGCAGGTTCAAATGTTTCGTCTCAGCTGTACGGACGAAAAGGCTCCTGTGTCAGCAGCTTTATGCTCTTTCCATGGAGAAGAGTCTCTGTTCAACAAACTAAACATTTTCTCAAAGGAAGAAAGAAATGTGCAAGCAAGGGGGGATAAATCACACACTGCTCCAAGGTCTATATCTGCATTGTTCAAACAGGGAAGAATACCAATTCCCTGGGGGGGTGGGATGGAACTGGGGTGGTCATTGAATTTCTTTTGAAACTTGAGGTAAAAAACATCGTCATTTGTAGGGTTTGGGGGTTCAGAGGAAAAATTCAGGAAAGATTCAAACAGTAGTTCAAAGTAAGTTTCAGCGAACGGTTAGAGAGGGATGGTTCTCTGCCTCAGCATTACAGGCTATAAACATGGGTGGTGCAGAATCCACCCAAACAGAGTCAAAGCCTTAAATGGTGAATGGGATCGAGACTTTTCAGGTAGGAAGGTATGGCCGAGCCATAGACTACACACCCGTTGCCCGGTTTGGAGCGGATCAGAGCCTTGTTAAGATGTAGAAGAGTTTTCTTATCGGTGCCCCAATCTGTGTGTGCCACAACTCTCAGAATATTCAGTGCTTCTCACAAGCAGTTTTTAAGTGTTGGATGTGACTTTCAAAGTTCAGTTTTTGATTTAAAAAAAATAGCAGATCTGTTTATCCTAAAACTGCTGTTGGTGTACTTTTCAATGAAAATGAATATATTTTCTGCAAAGAGTGTGTACAAAATTCCAAATTTCTGTAAAAAAAACAGGGAGAGGGGAGGTTCCTTCGTTTCGTTTTCACCTGCCATCCCATTGCAGATGCCTCTTGCCAGTAGTAACCACCTGATCTTGTACTGACCATGGTAAAACATATTCTTTCTGATATAAATTACTTTCAAACCTGATTCATCAGCATACTTTGGCACACACTCATGCTCTCTCACCGATTTTTGGATACATGGAATGTTGTAAAAGAAACGGACACTGCAAAACGCAATTTTGAAGTTAGCAAGAGTTGTCACTCATTGGTATAAGTCTCCGCCGCAGTTATTGTCCACAAGTTCAATTACAGCTTAATATCTTTGTCTCCAGAATTTTTTTTGATATATTGCTTTTTAATTCATTGTACTGGTCGTGTTTTTGTCAAACATGTGTACAGGTCTCTAACCCCAAAATCTGGCTTATTTCACAACTGGAAAGGTGGATTTGTCCAGATGAATTTTTTGGATTGGCAAACAACTGACGAAACTTGTGAAAATGGATACACTGTGTTTTGGTGCTTGAAACGGTAAGCCAGTTTTCCTCCACCACAGTCAATATTATCAACACAAAGTTGGAGTTGACACTGTATGCTAGCTAGCGTAAGAGGCTCCAACTGCATAGAGTGCGAAGTCATCAACAAACAGAGAGAACTCAAAACCCCGATTTACTGAACTGGAAATGTCATTAATTTTAATGATGAAGAGAGCAGATGAAAGAATGCTCCCATGAGGTACATCCAACTCCTGCCCATGGATGTCAGACAGCATGGTGCCAATACAGGCTTGGCACTGAAGATAAGCCAGAAACTTTTGAATAAATAAAGGCAGATGACCAAGAAAAACAAGTTTATGAAGATCCGTAAGAATTCCAGATTTCCAAGTGGTATCATACCCTTTTTCCTGATCAAAAGATAGTAGCAACAACAATGTTGCTTATCAATGAAGGTGTTGTGGATAATGGTTTCCATACGGACTAACAATGGTCAACAGTCAATTGGTACTTCCGGAACCGCACTGTTCACTGGCCAAAAGATTCTGCTGGTCCATCCACTGCCCAGCCATTGCCTGGAGTGTGTCACTTCTCAGGCTGAAGTCTTGGAAGTTTCAGCTGTACAGCACTGATTTGATGCTTAAACACTTGCAAAGGATTCAGACTTACCAAGCAAAACTCTTCAAGCAGCGGTCACCCAAATGGACATAGCCAACAATGTCACCGAGCAGCCACTGTGGGAATCTCCCACAATCACCACTCAGCAACTTAGTAGTGAAGGAGTTAGAAGTCACTCAAAATAACAACAACGAAAAAGCATGTATATAAAGTTCCATGTGCAGTAAATATGAGTACAATATTCTCTAATGCTAACTGATATCAAGTGAGTTTTATGTGTAAAGAATACATCTTTATCAAAAAATCAATCATCTGTGTTTTTTCTATATGAAATCTGCATTACTTTGTAGCTCCTTTCATGTGTCATTTCTTTTTTTTTTCTGCCTTGTTTTCAGTAAGGCTGTTGTCTGTTTTATCTTCTTTACAGTATTTACGATTCCAAGGTTGGAGTGTTAAGTGCTGTGCATGAAAGTATACTGGTTAGACTCTGTGTGGAGGGAACTCCACACATATACCTATGATTGTGTACATTAATACGTATACAAGTAATCCATCAAGGCATGTGCATTTTGCTTGAATGCCAAAGTAATAAAGTTACAATGTGTGTCAATTTTAACCTGAATGTTACATACATTAAGTTTGAGAAGTCAATGTTTGTGTGTTGAGAGTTGCACACACCCACACTTAATCCTCTGCAAAATCATACTAAATACAGAGCTACACCGCCAACAGACTGTTCAATTGCTTGGACCATTAGCGAAGAAGTAATCCGCCCGGACACTTACTTCCATTCTCAACCGCTTCTTGCACCTGAAACAAAACAAACGGGGAATACTCTATAATCTTTCAGGCAATTTACATTTTGTATTTTAAACGGTTGGAACCGCTTAATATTAGAACTGATTGCAATCATTCTGGCCCTGTCTAAATTTGCTGCATAAGAGCATGCCAGTACTCTCTTGACTGCGAAACTGACATGTGAAAGTATGTGTGGAATGCGGCCACGAAATCAGCACCTATGTAATTCAGAAAGATGCCATGCCAAATGCACACCACCCTGTTGCATTGTTTCACTACATGGGACCATTTTAATGCAAAGATTTCAGATAATGTGTGAATCACCTCTTTGCCCCTTCTCTTCTAACAAGCGCTTTCTAACCCTTTCATTACAGTCCTGAAACATGTCCATCTTGACTCTCAAGTTTCTGAAGTCTTACAGCATGTCACCCTTTTTCATATGAGACTGCAAAGGATTCTCACCATATCATTTCTTTCTAACATCCATTCTCAAGTTTTTGCAAGTCTAGGTTCAATGACAAAAATGCCCCAGCCCATAATTTCACGTAATTTATTCTCAATGTACCACCACTTCTGCAGACCAAGAATATGAAATGAATTCAAACGTTATTTCCCTAATGAGAGTTAAAAAAAAAAACGGCAAATGAGAGTCCTTGGTCTCCTCCTTCATGCTTTACACCTACGACCATCACAAAAGAACTGTTAAGGCTACACTTACTTGAAAGTTAATGCACCAACTTACCCACACTCTGCTGACAAAAAATTCTTGGATACAAGTGTGCAGTGGCACTTCAGTAGGAAGAAAATTGTGGGAGAGCTTGACAGCAGAAGGTCTTCAGAGGAAAAACCCTGGTCAGACAAGTGTTTCAGCCCTGAACTCCTTACACTCTAAGGGGGCCAGGCCGCATCCAGGTCATGACTCCCAGATGCCCTTCTACTGCCAATACTTTTCTTTTTTCCTGCGCAGCTGGGATTTGATCCCGCAACTTTTGGATGGGTGGGCGTCTCAAGGCTTGCCTTTTTAGACGCATGTCTTACCCTACTGCTAACAGAACACACATTCTAAGTTGTGAAATTAAGACTAATGAAGTCCACTTTTGTTCCTTCTCAACCAGATCCCGCTGGAACTCATGCTGAATCCTGCTTTCTAATTTCATTTTCATTGTATAAACCACTTTAAGCAAACAACAACGTGAAGGCTTTTTCTCTGAGCATCATACCACAGTACTACTCTCCCTCACATTTTCTCTTCTCCCCTCTCTCAACCAAACAACTGCTATAATATGTGTCACAGACAAAACAAATGTCAAAAGTATGCACTAAAACCAAGCGATGGTCTGCTTATAAGTCACAAACACAATAAGGGCCCAGGTTTAAACTTACTTACCTGTACACCCCTGTATTTGCTTCACCATTCATTTGTGGTTTGTAGTTTTCAATGATACAGCAATGAGTCACACAGCTAATTCCAAGTAATCAAATTTCTTTGCAACCAAATAATAAGCTGCTACTCTACTCTCCCCCTTCACCTCTCCCTGCTCCCTCCCCACTCCCTTGCCCCCCCCCCCCCCCCCCCCCCCCTATCCCCACCCCCTTTCCCTCTCTCTTAGACTTTGATTCTATGGCTGTCTATTGCTCTGTGCTCGATCAGAAGAAAATGAATACAAGGGACATATCTTTAAAGCAACAATTTGCTTGTTACCCTCTGCCAGTTAAGTATTGTTCAACATGTTCTTTTTTTTTTATTTTTTTTTTTTTTTTTTTTTTACAGTTTTTAACCGATAACTGATCAGATAAAGAACTGTGAGTGCTGTTTATGTTCTGAGCCACCCAGTAATGTCATGGCTATACTGACACCATCTTAAAACAAAAATATCTTATGACGGAAAAAAGCTGCTCTCTGAATTAGTTGTTGAACTACTCTCCGTCCTTTATTATAATCTTCAGAGACTGAATGATAATAAGCCAACAACAATTTTTTTTGAGACTGAACACCACTTACCTTTGTTTTGCATAAGGAAGAACTCTACACCACCACAAAACACTGACATCAGAATGCTTATCCATGCATACTTACTGTACATACTGTTGGCATACTTGTTCAAAAACAGAATGAATGTTTTTTTCTGCTTTTTCTTTTCAACATGTATGCTCTCAAAATTAGTAAGACTGTCATGATGCTTCATCAGATCATATATGCCTGACCTATCATAGGTTTCCAGTTGAGTGTTTTTTTTCTTTCTTTGGTTTGTCATTTTATCTCCTTTTCTGGGTTGTCATTTCATGTGGTTAAACTTGATGACACTTCAAAGAACAAGACATCTGTACACAGTACAAACATCTCATGCTCTGTTGTGCTACCCGCACAAAGTCAACAGATTTCCTGTTGTCATGAGCAAAAGACTCGCCATGATCTTCAAAATCTTTAACTCAGGGAAAACACTACGCATTGCAATTTGTTATCCCTTTCATTTTACTCGACACGAAACTCAAGGTTTTAGTTCTCATCGCAAGGAGAGTACCTGTTCTGTATTCCCCTATCAATGAGATTTTACAGATGCCCAACAAAACTGTATTTCAGAGTCAAAAAAGAGTCTTGTTTGATGTGTACTAGGAACTAAGTAAGTACACAGTAAGTAAATCAAGTTGCCAGGGCAATTACCCCATATGACTTTCATATTTCCTTCGAGCCAGGTTTCAGCCAAATGATAAATGAAACTGATGGATCAGCAATTCCCCCAAGTAGTTTAGAAGAATAAAGGAGAGGTAGGGAACTGCATGTTTCAAAAAGTACATCTGAAATGTTTGAAAGAAACAGGGAATAACAATAATGCTAAAAGGAGTTTGTTTGCGCTGGGACACAGTTCAGTAACATATGCATCCTTTACTCAAGCTCAGTGGTACTGTGAACACACTACTTGTTCACTTTGTCAGAAGACTGTTCAAACATGATGGTACTGCATTATACTCCTAAACAATATGTTAAATACATTTATCATTATCAATACTGTTGATGAATTATTGGCAACAATCACTTCATCTTACATCCACTGTCACTTAAGCCTTCTTTGTTGGGATATGCACTGGTGTGTATAGTCTAAGCTGAAAGGACATGTAAAGGCATGTTCCAAACTCAAAACACAGGGACACAAATGCACTAGATATGAGGGTACCTTAATCAAATAAAAGGCACAGACTGTGTGCACTTTAACCATCTCCATAACCAGAATCGGATGTCATTCAGCAAGGAATCACCAACATTAAGGCCAAATCTGAATGTGACTGGACGATTTTAACCCATATTGGACACAGTTCCTAAATGAACTCATTCCTGCCACCTGGGCAGTTTAACAAAGAAAAATCTGTGCACGCAGAGAGCTGCCAAGGCCTCAAAACTACAAAGTGTAATGTTAAAGCGTAGCATTCCAAATTTCAGCACAGCGCTTGTATGCTATGTCACAAGAGCATTTGCTTTACACTAGACATGACGACAAAAAAAAGGAGACAGAAATCTCACTACGTATCACACAGTTTTGACTTGACCCACAAAAAATCAAAACTGCCAATACAAAAAACAATCAACAAAGCAATGAAACCACAACCATCAGTAGCAATTTTTCTTTTGCTTTTTTTTTTCTCTCTCTCAATAAACTTAGTCATTTTCTTGACAAAATTAGTCTCGGTCATCTCTTGGTGCTGCTGCTAAATCCTTGAAATATGTTTTAAATTTACTTTTCATTTTTGCTTTTGGGTGTAGCTTTTTGTCACAGAGTGCAGCAGTGTAGCTTTGTCAATGAAACTGTAGCGTGCTATGCCAAAAAAGCATAGCACTTGGCAGCTCCGTACACAGTAAAATAACGATGGAAAACTCCAATGCAGTGACAATGCACATTTAACATTCTGAATGAGTTGTATATGTCAACAATAAGCATGAAAACATGGCACTTACTGGACTGGTCAAAGGATCTGGATCACACTCGTTATTCCAACTATTTTTGTCCAGAATGAGTTAAAGAGCACCGATCAGTCAAAGCAAATGACAGACAGCAAAGTGTTGTAGACCAGCAACAGCAGCAGTATCCACATAAATTCCGCAGAAAAGGCAAAATTATTCAAAAAAGAATTAGGGATAATGTAGTGGAATTGGTTCATGAGGACTTTACTGCAAAAATGAATATATTTTTTCAAAACACTTCAAAGACCGAGACTGACAAAACCGACAGAATACTGTTAAATAATCTGATCAACTGAGACAAACCTGCATCATATTCAAACACAAAATTCAGACAGATGAAATTTATCTAATTACGTTGAAAAGGGAAAAATTATACTGTGTGACTGGTTATTTCAGTTTCGAAGTCTGCAGTTCTTTTGGGAGATGAACTACATGCATTTGTCTGTCCAGCTGTTGTAATATACTGCTCAAAACAATTGAAAGGCCACTACCACTTTTTAGGGTACCTGTTTGACTTTATTTTTTCCAATAACACGGCACTGCACCCATTGATCAGAAATCAACTCAGTCTGTGTCATGCACATCACTTCGGTGAACTGAAATGTGCACATACTGCACGAAAAAAAAAGGGTGCAAATTAAACAGGCCTGTGCAACAGAGCACATCTGAACTGCAGGAATACTGCAATGCACGTGCAACCCATGTCTTATCTGAACACAGGTCAGCCAGTTTTGAGAGACTGGTGGGCATTTATGCCTGTGTTTACGGCACTTTTGCAACCATGCCTCGGAGACAACGACTGAGTCAGGATGACCAAGGGCGGGCAATTGCGTGGCTTCAGGAGGGCGTGGGGGTGCGAGAGGTTGGTCGTCGACTGTCAGTCGCCCCCATTCAGTCATTCAGACTTTGAGAGACCGCTTCAACCAGACAGGAAGTGTTGCTGAGCGAAGACGTCCAGGACGCCCAAGGTCCACCTCCAGGCAGCAGGACAGGTTTGTTGTCCTGTCGGCTCTGAGGCAGAGAACGGCCACTTCCGACACACTCAGGGGGCAGCTGCAAGCAGCCGGCAATGTCACCGTCAGTGACCAGACCATTCGGGAACCGGTTGAGAGAGGCACACCTGCGCTCAAGACGACCAGCCGTCCGTCCTGTCCTGACACCAGCTCACCGTGCTGCTCGTTTGGCTTGGGCCCAGCGTCACTTAGCATGGACCAGAGATCAGTGGGCAAGAGTATTGTTTACTGACGAGTCCCCGCTTTGCCTTATCATTTCATGACGGCAGGAACCGTGTCTGGCGGCGGCGGCAAGGAGAACGCTATCACGATGGTCTCGTGAGCGAGCGTGATCGCTATGGTGGTGGATCCATAATGGTGTGGGGAGGGATGGCACGGAACTACAGAACCCCCCTGCACATGGTGCAGGCAACCTCAACGGTGTGGGCTACAGGGATGGCATCCTGCAGCCCTTGTGCTGCCAGCGCTGCAAGCTATTGGACCAGGCGCGGTACTTCAAGACGACAACGCCAGACCTCACAGGGCTCGAGTCGTCAACAACTTTCTTCAGCAGCAACACGTGATCCACATGGACTGGCCAGCCTGCTCACGGACCTTAATCCAATCGAGCACCTATGGGACGTGCTGGGCCGGCGACTTCGAAGCATCATCACCCCCCCGCCAGTTGACCTCAACCAGCTGTTCCAGTTCCTTGAGCAGGAGTGGCAGGCAATACCCCAGATGACTCTGAGGACTCTGACTCAATCCATGAGGCAAAGGTGCATCGCGTGCATCCACGCAAATGGCGGACACACACGTTACTGACTGTGTTTTTGTGTATCTCTGGCGTTCTGACTTTTGAAAAGATGGGTAGTGGACTTGAAAGTGACAAAACATGCTGTTCAAATCAATTTTGTCATTAATCTGTGTCACTGATGTTTTGATTATGGCTGAAGTAAGTTCAAAAGCATTGTTTTGGGTTGTTTCCGTTCTGTTGTGAAATAGCGAGAGAATTTCCAAGTGGCCTTTCAATTGTTGTATAAATGTCCATGCTAAGCAGAAGGCAAGTAAACTTAAAAATCTATTCAATACGTATAAAAGTAACTAATACATAAAGTAGGTTCTCTTTGTCCCTATCTGTGAGCATTGTTTCTTCTTGTTCCCAATATATGTTCAAAGGGAGGAATGTGGGGAAGTGGAAAGGACAGAGAGAGTCGAAGCAGATCCTAGCAAAAGGGAGGGTGGGAAAGTGGGTGAAGGGGACGGGAGAAGGGGAGGTGGGAAGCTCTGCTGGGATTCAAAGCAGGTCTGCAGCAAAGGAGCTGTAACAGAGAGAACTCAGAAGAAGTGGGGACAAAGGGTGAATAGAAGTGGAGGTGAAGGGGGACACGGGGTGGGAAAGAAGGAACATGGGAGGAGGGGTGGAGGACTCTTTATGGGAAAAGAGGTTGAAAGGACGGGGCAAGGAGGAGTGGTGGAGAGGAGGGAGGGAGCCAGGTGATGAGTGAAAAGGGGGGGGGGGAGGAGGCAAAGGAACACTAGCAGACATCATATATATGCCTCATTGTTGTTGTAAAATTCGGTTATTGATAATTATTATTCTGACACTAATTAACCCTTTTTTTTTTTTTCGCAAGGGATAACAATTTGTCCATAAACTGAAACCTGGACAATAATCATTCACAGACCTTCAATGTTTTTTTCCTCTCATGAATAATTTTTGAAAATAAAATTATTTTTCAGGCACATGTTTATCAAACTTTTAATAAAACTTTTCCCTTCATAAAACAGAATGGAAAAAAAAAAAAAAAAGGAAAAAAAAAAGTATACTTACCAATTTATGATTTCGCCCATTCTCATGCGCTCTCAGAATTTGGATTCTGTTGTTTTGATGTCACAAAGCTGCAAAAAATACACACACAAAACTTTTTCAATTATTTCATTTCAAAACAAAATACTTAGAGCAAAATGAAGTCAACCAAGTATATATGCCTTAGTCTGGAATGAACACGGCACACTTGCTCGCTAACTCAGATATACACACAATATTTGAGGCCTTCCTGACAACAATGAGGATAAAATTAAACACACAATGATACAAAATCTTGCCAAGAAGCATAAGGATACTGTCTGCTGGAAAAAAATGTTCTAAACTTGAAACTTGTACCATATTTAGAGATCATGAACAGAAATCCAAAATATACTGCGACAGGTCTTTTGGAAAAAAAACCCCAAAAAACAGCATACTGCAGCTAGGCTTCAAGCGCTCCATCAAGCCCCCTGCTGAGAAGTCCAGAAGGGGGCGAGAGGCAGGGAGTGGAGGGTAGGGAGCGAGAGCCTTCCCCCATCACCAGGAACTGCCAATGCCACTCAAGACATTGTTGTGTAAGAATAAGCATTCAAGATCTGTGCGACCTTTTTTTTTTTTTTTTTTTTGGGGGGGGGGGGGGGGGGTAAAATATGTTCTATGCTTGATAACATCCTTATTCCTGTTACTTAAAGTAACTGTTTTTCATAAACAAATGCTTCATGACACAAGTGATGCAATGCTCACTGATGAGAAATGGGGAGTGTTTATTACACTCCCTGTTTGGGCTAGTATACTTACCATGTCAGACCATAGCATTCAACGGTTTACGCTAAACCGAGTGAGAGTATGATAAACTTCGTACCCTAACCGAGAAGGAGGCGATATGGAGGAAAACATGACCAGCAAGAAAAATGGCGGCCGAGGACCGGCAAGTGTTCAATCGTCGAACAGAATTACTGGAGCGCGTGGAGGAATAAACAACGCTCCGAAAGGCAGTAAAGAAGGTATTGGATGGGTTACCGAAAGGCAACGAAGTACACAGAAACAGTGCTGATGGGAACTGCACT
This sequence comes from Conus betulinus, assembly GCA_016801955.1. NCBI lineage: Eukaryota > Metazoa > Mollusca > Gastropoda > Neogastropoda > Conidae > Conus > Conus betulinus. Next base: position 646,842 of record JADBJO010000122.1, read on the forward strand.
GAAAACAAACTCGCAAGGGAGAAAAACCGCGAGAGCAATACGACGATCGAACAAAGTCGCGAGGATCACGACGAGCATGAAAAATTTTAAAATGCTAGCACACCAACCAAGAGCTTCACACTTCAAATGTACTAAGGGTTCAGCACAAGCCACAAGTGAATAAGTAAAGAGCAAAACACAAGCAATCTTTACACAAAGACAGAAGTATAGGCAAGACAGAGCACAAGACTTATCTTGCTTGGGCAGCAGGCCGAAGGTGAATGAGATACAGGAAGCGAACATCGACGTCTTCCGTTGGCAGAAGTGGGGTGGGCATCATGTGACTGTCTTATGACTGCATTTGCCACAAAAATATCGGCCTGGCAGAGCTGACTGACTGTCGTCGAATGCTATGGTCTGACATGGTATAGTATATGATGCCAAACGGAGATTCAGTGACAGATAACTCTGGAATAATAGTGGACTAACAATGGTACTTAAATTCGAAATAGTACGCAAAACAAACTTTAACATCACTTGTGGCTCAAATGCACAATTACTGAAGAGGTCTGCAAATATATTCATGGTATTCCATATGCTACAATGATAGGGACACTAACACTTCAATCCTTCCTACCTCTACTCACAAGGTTATCCCCTGGCTGCAAAACTTCTGGAGCTAAACTTTGGGAACCAGGGGACAAAGAAAGTGAAGTGGGCTGAACAGGGCAGTGTGGGCTTTGAGTGGAAGCATATTCATCCCTTCCTGTTCAGCTGCCAAATGTGGGATTAAAACCAAATAATGCACTGTCCACAAAGTTTAACTGCCAACATCACATAACATAACTTGGACTTTATACTGCAATGCTTTGTCAGCCCTGTCCAAAAATTGACATCCTAGAACCATCATTTTTTTTTCATCACATTTTGAAATCCTAAATTTTTTTTTTACAGATAATTGGGATTCCAGGAATGATTTCTCAAATATGGAAATCAAAAAAAAAAAAAAATTGGGGTGGTTGACAGCCATGTTATTCAAAGGCTGACAATGCAAGCAGCAACTCATTGTTCAAGTATCAGCAAGACAAGATGTTTTGGCATACCTCGCAGATAAACACATTGCCATTGTGGGATTTGTCTTCCCCAAATTGTTCTTCCCACTCTTCTTCCAACTGATCTTCATACTGTTCATCTTCTCTTGTGTCCTCAATGCCACCTGTCCATGTTAAAAAAAAACAACATTAAGAACAAACAAATCTATCATAAAATATTAACAGACCTTGAAAAAGACCTGCTCTTTCTTCCTGTCTTAATACATGACAGCAGGCCAATCGGTGAAAGAGTATAGATTTCTTACACTGAAAAAGCGACACAACGCCTTGCTTTACTATTAAGATTGTCAATACACTCTTCTTGTTTTACTTAATTTATGTGATTATCATCACCTTGAACCATGCTTCACAACATTTATGTGATCACTGTCACTTCAATCACTGATGAATATGCTCCTCAGAAGGAGAACGTACCATCCTTATAAGGGGATAAGGCAGACTAGGTGACCCAATACCACTGTCTGTTTTGTCTAGTGTCACATCTATAGTGGAAGGTGTCCATTCATTAATAATATGAAGCAATCAGATATATACATACCAAGTATACTCTGCTCAATGAATTTGAAGAGTAAAGGGTTTGTAATATGACTTTTTTAAAACAATATCAAATGATAGTATTGGCTCCTTCTTTCTCTCAAACTCTAAGACAAAGACCACTGACATTACAAATTTTCTATAATACCATTCTCTTTCAACTGAGTAATATACAGAGATAAGGCCTAAATTCACACACCATCTCTAAACATCGTACCAGCTATGAAACTGGCAACTGGAAATCAGAAGATGAAAGTGTGTTGGTCAATGCCTAATAAGCAAAGTGGAGCTGCAAGGGATTTTTTTTTGTTTGTCGATCAACACCACTGACAGAAAAAGAAACAAATTATGACAAAAAAACTCTCATTTATTTAACTGCAAACAAACTCAACTGAACATATGAAGGACCTGTTTTCTTCCCAAATTATACGCTTTTTCTGACACTTTTGGGGGGGCCATTTGTCACTGATCCTCATTAATGGTGGAAACGAGCATTTTGAGGTAAAATCTAAGAGGCAGAACTGTCATTGCCGAAAGATATTTTTCAAAAATGGCTTGACCACCAGATATGTCAACAACTCTTTTTCTTAACACAAGATATCCTAAAACTCACCCATTTGTGGTTTTCCAAAATGAAGTGGCTGCCGACCTGAGGGTTGTGGAGGAGGCTGCTCTTCTTGCTGCTGCTGTTGCACATCCTCTGCTTTCAGACCCAGCTTGGCCCTCTTGGCTTCCACCTGCCGCTGCGTGTGGAGCAGCCCCACGCGTGTGCCGTAAATATTTCTGACCAAACAAAACAAACCTTTTTTTTTCTTTTTTTCCAAACTATGCAGAAAATCCTTTTTCTCTTCAAATAAGCACAAGTGCAACTCTGCCTGGTAGTCTCTTTACACCAAACAGCCAGTCCCAAGCCCGGACAGAGGAGGAGGGATGGGCATGAGGCTAGCAACCTCACCTTGTAAAATAACTGCCAGTTACAGAACATCAACAATTGCCAAAGAAACGCCACTCCTGGAAGAAGAAGGGCCTGCATCAGGACTCATGACGCGTTGTGGTAAAAGCCGCTCCGAAAGCCCCCAGACAACACCACCAGAAAAGCCTTGACCTGCCGGCTGGAATCCCCCAGGCAAAAGGAAGCAGCGAAGACCAAGAACACCTGGCAGATGGGTTACAGCTGGGGCAAATTAGAAAAGATTGCCCAGGACTGTGGCTGTTGACAGGCAGTTGTTGATGGCCTATGCTCTGGCAAGTGCAATGGGCCTAAGAAGTAGAAGAAGCACAAGTGCACTAATTTACAGTAAAGTTATTACATCTGAATAATATATGCAGTCATGTTACCCACATTAATATTCCTTTCTTTCTTTACTGATATCTTGGGGGCGATGGAGTCAGTTAACTAACTTACAAGCAAAGCACTGAAGTCATCACTGCAAAGTCATAGTGGTAAAGCAAGCCTGGTCAATTTATTCTCCCAAATCCCATCAAGTTAAATACACCCGGTTTGTACAATTAGCACTAAACACAAACAGTGTTCTTATATGAAACTGTCAAATACCCAGCTGATCACCACAGGGACACACCAGAGAAGAGCTGAACAATAATTCATACATACAAACAGCATACCCTTATAATTCATAAAAGTTAACATCAATCAGTTCCATACTATCTATACAAATTACACATAAAGGTTACAATCAATCTGTTTCAATGTCCATGTTATCCATAAACATGGCAATCAAATTTCAACACTTTCCATCTATCAGTTAACATGAAGTCAAAAGGGGTTTAATCACCAATGTTTAAACCAAGTTTGCCCTTTTCATTATCACGCTCCCTGACTAAAACACAAACTTGTATCTAAAATAAATTATGTACTCACCAATCAAGCTGACAGAGGTTAAGGACGATTCTACATCTTTACTGACCTTGCTTTCTCACAGATAGATTTTACACCACGAAACTATGCAGCAGTTCCCTAAACCAACTTGAAAATCCCAGTCAATTGCAATTTAAAAAAAAAAAAAAAAGGAGGCTGATTTAATGAAGAGCAGATTCCCCTTTAAACAAGCTGCCACTTGCTGACCATTTCATGAGGAACTGAATCCCCACAGAAAAAAATTTTCCACATGCAGCACAAGCAGGCTCACACAGATGCTACTCACTAGTTTCAAAATGATTATGTATGATAGCTTCTCATACACACATACACATATGTAAATAAACATACACAAGAACTAAATCATATACTACACATACCTAAATAAACATATACAAGAACTATTTCATATACTATCATTATCCCACACTAATATGTCCTTCAAGTTTTCGCACTCACAAGCACACCACCAACCCCCACTGACACAGATACACACACACACACACACACACACACACACACACACACACACACAGAAGCTTTATAGACAGATTACTGGTCTATGATATCCTTTATTACATCCATATTTGGGTCAAAAACATTTCAGACTTTTTGTTTCACATTCATATCAACCCTACATGCCTTCTTCAAAAGAGTATGTTTGGCAACTGGCCACATCACAGACATTCAACATCTGTAAAACAGCTAATCAACACCATCCAGCATCAATATATAACCCTCTTGCATTCGCATTTTCCAGCCCAGAACTGCTCCTAGTATTTGTATTGTTTTTGAGAAAGTTAACCTAAAGCTCACCTACTGCCTTTGAAAGGCTGCAGTGGGTAAAGTTTCCACTGCAATGCTGTCAAATTTAGTATGCAAAATTCTAACACATCATATTTCATAATGCAGAGATGTCACATGTTTGGGATGCATGTTGGTGTCATTGTCACCCTGTTTGTCACAAAACAATGGGACATCAAACGTTGACAATGTTACTATGATACACCAGACAGATAATAACATTGTCGGCATGCATTTGTTAGTATAAATCATCAAAGGTGGCCTACCTCAACTTATAAACAGCAGTCCTGGTTCAGTAAATCCAGTTTGGAGAGTCACAAAGTGTCACATGATTGTCACATACTCAAACATGCTGCCAGGTAACTTTACGGTTTTTGTTTTTTATCCTAAAGGTGTGTTTGTCACTACTTAACGATTTTTAACACCGGAATATATACAGTCACAGAAAGAAGTAAACTCCATTATTTACACTCTAATGTGGTGTCTGGTCACACACAGCAGGAAGGTGAGTGTCACCATTGTCACATGTCACCAATATGGTAAACACTACTCTTGATCCATGGTTTCTACCATATTTGCCACATGGCAGAAACCGTGGTTTCGATCATCACCACACTGATCCATGGCTCGCTAAACCGAAGATCTGTCGACCAGTAGCACCATAGTCTTGGCAGACATTAGATTCCATCATGACGAGCACAGCTATGTATGCGCGCATCTCAGCAGGTGTCATATCCTGCCAAAGTGGGTCAAGTTGTCCCCGCTTTGTCATCTGCTGCTGGCGTACACGATCGTCTGGTCAGCAGCTGTAGTAAAAAAAACAACTGCGGCAGGAAGAGAAAAAAAAATCCAGAGGTTTAGCTGTGTCTGGCAAATCATGATTTGGCCCAGTCTCCTCCTCAAAAAGCTGAACTACAGGTGCGGAAGTAGCCAGTCACCACGTGGTCACAAACGCAGACAAAGGCACATCATCATCTTCATCACTTTCTTCACCTTCTTCTCCCTCTTCTTCTCTCTCAACATCCACATCACTTTCATTTAACTCCTCTCTTTCATATCTTTCTACTTTTTGTAGTATTTCATCCAACTCGTCTTCATATAATCCTAAAAAATCGTCGTCAGTAGAAGCGCTAGCAGACGCCATTTTCAGAAAACAAGGCGATGCCGTCTGCAGCAATGGAATGCGGTCAGTTCACGACCCTAGTCTTTGTGAATGAATCGTTCCCCACACCCCATACTACTGCTAAGATTCATTGGACACCTCTCAGGGATGCACGTTTATTTTTGGCCAGTCTTGACTTAAAACAAGGTCGCAGTGTGTGAGGGAAAGTAACGCGGCACGTACAGCCGGTTGCAGCCGGAACGAATAGCAGGGGAGACAAACACAGCGGCCGGATACGGGCGAAATGAATGCAAGAGGGTTAAAGCAATCAGTTAGATACTCAGCATGCAACTGCCAAGTGATTCCTTTCTTCAGCTGGGGTTCATCAGGCTGCCCTAGATATTCCACACTTTTCAAGATAATCCTAGAATGTGTTGTAACTGATGCATAGATCATGTCAGGCCTGCCAGCAATAGAAAAAGAACCATCACAAACTTTCAGTTTGCAAATAACATCCATGGCCTGGCAGGCAGTAAAACATGAACTTGTCAGTCTTCGCAGACAGAATGAAATATCAACAAGACATGGCATAGAAATCAGGGCTGAGAAGCTATGGATGTCCACACCCCCACCATCATGACTAATTTAACTGTCTGTACAGAGAAGCTAGAAACTGATGACCTATTCCCTAAACTGTGATCTAGTACCACCAATAAGGGATCCAAACCAGAAATCCTCTCATTGCTCAGGACGGCAAAGGCAACATAAGCACTCTTCATACTGAAACCTGTAGAAAGGCAATAACATCTTTAGAAACACAAGATAAAACTTTCACTTGCACTGCTACATTGCATCTTCTGTATGCATATGAGACCCTCACAATAGGAAAGAAGAATCTAACAATGGATATGAGGTGTTACACCAAACAGGGGTGGGACTCTCCATAAAGGAAAAAAAGAGAAACAGTCTAGGGGGGCCCCGGGGGCATGCCACCCTCCCCCCCCCCCCCCCCCCCCCCCCCCCCCCAAAACCCTTCCCAAGGAAGTCTCTTCGATGTGTTGCCATTTTGAAGATCGCAAAACTGAAAAGAGAAAGTTACCAAGTTAACTGCAAATCCAAGCCGTTTAAGAATTTTGAATAGTTTGTGGATAAATGACACCCGATGTTTTTGAAGACATGAATCCCGTGGAACTGACATGCTGTTACGCGGAATGAACAAGGATCTACCGCAGAAATCCGCGGACCCGAGGAAAAATCCCGCCCCTGATCAAAAGTTCAACCATTAGTTCTACTGATCACAATCACCATCTAAGAAATGCACTTCCAAGCAGCACCCTGGACTGTAGAGGAAAATGCTGATTCAATTTAAAGAAAACTTTGATACGGCCACCTAACATGATCCAACAACATTGCTAAAACAACCGCCCTTGGAACAGCTGAGCCAGATAGATGGAGAGGGAGGCAGAAAAAAAAACAATGGACTGACAACTTAGCAGACTAGGCAAGGAAACCTTTGGCAGTGGTCCAACCGTTGGCAAACAACTGACTGACAGAGGTGGAGAAATCTGGGGACACATTTTCAGAGCAGCAACAAAGTGACTCTTCAGAGTTAAGGGTGAAGACTGGGCGACTAAAACTTGTACAAGAAACTACTTCTTATTCACGGTCCCTATCCTTTTCGTATTTTCAGATACTTTCATTTGCGAGAAAAATAACACTTTCACACAACAGCCTCACAGCAAGATACAGTAATAAACAGTAGTAAAAATTCAAATCTGACTTCAAAACAAAGTATTAGTCATTCTAGAGGTCTACCAAGTCTGACATGCACTATTCAAATTGACTGAAACATAAATATCGGGATAAGAGGACAGCCAATACCTGATCACTGTCAAAGGACACATTGCACAGTTTGCAGAAAGATGTGTCCTCATCGTCATCCTCCTCCTCCTCCTCGTGCCCATGATCTCCCTGATCCGTTCCAGCTGTTAAAGAAAAGTCAATCTATTGGTTTTTTTTTTTAAGCTACAAATCAAATAAATGAATAAATACTGTACAACTGTCTGGGATAATGATTCTATGAATAGCAATAAAGATCTATATACAACCACTTCCTGAATCATCAATCAGCTAAACTCACTCACTACCAATGTCCATATATGCGGACACCGTACGACGAAGCGTTCGCAACCAATGTCCGCATATGCGGATTTGGATTTTGAAAATTTGCGCTGTCCGCGTGACATATCGGTTACAAAACTCAAGAAGGGAGATGATTCTTTAGCTACCCCCTACCAACTTTTCATTCATTTGCACTGTGTGTGTAGCGTGGCGCGCTCGCTAGCCGATGAGAGCAAAGGGTACCGTCGGTCAGCTCTGCTGCGTGAGTGAAAAGATGGCGTCGCAACGAAGCGTTCAACACAGTAGGTCTGATGAATTGTTAGTTAGCATTGAAGACGCACTGGAAATGATCCGGACTGAAAGGTCAGATGTCGAAGAAGACATCAGCGATTCTTCTGATGAGGATTTCAACCCCTACAGTGGGGAGACAGACGTGGATTCCGACACTGAAGTGGGTGCTGATAGTGGCGAAGAAGCAGACAAAACTGTGCCAGCACACGGGCCTCAACAACAAGAGTCTGATTCAGATACTGATGCTGAAATGGGAGAAGTCGACAATTTTAGGGCTGTTTTCACTGACGATTGGACTGATACTTCTGACTGATTTCCTCTCGATCATCCGTTCACAAGCACACCATGTTTATTGAACAACTGGCCAGTCAACACTCAGCCTTTGCAGTTCTTTGAGTTGTCCATGCATTTCACAGATGTGGGCAAAGAGAAATTATTACTACATAAATTGTGCTATGTGTAAAATGTCATGTATGTTTTACACACTAAGTGAGTGCTTTTTTTTTTTGCAGTGATCCATTCATGTATCAGTAGACTAGGGGGAGAGAGAGGGGGGCGGGGCAGGGAGGGGGGGGGGGGGGGAGAAGGAAGGGATAAACAAAGGGAATGAGTGATTATATGTACTGAATATATGTATATTCTGTGTGTGTGTGTGTGTGTGTGTGTGTGTGTGTGTGTGTGTGTGTGTGTGTGTGTGTGTGTGTGTTTGAGAGAGAACAGCTACACATGTTCATGTTTTGTAACTCTGCGCATGGGTATGTTTGTGTTTCCAGGCATATTCTTACTATTATTGTGCACAAATCCATAATTTGTGCATTTATAGAATAAACTGTTAACTCTTAAGTAAGTAATTTAGGTAATTAATGTATAATGGTGCTGGTATTATATAAAAAAAATCCGGTCTGGTTCTACTTTATAGTTTGTAAAAGCACCAAACCATGCATCCATACACATGAATGTTTTTTAGAAACAATGGGATACACAGATACATAAGAAAAAAGAAAAGAAAAGCTCATATGATCATTTTTGTGTGTATGTTGCAGGTCCTCTTGCTGTGCTGAGGTGGCAGGACAAAAATCCTGACTATGTGCTGACAACAGTGATGCTGCCAACCATCATGATGAGCTTCACAACACGGCACCACCCAGAGAGACAAACCAGCAGCAGTACAGGACTACATGGCAGGAGTAGACATGAGTGATCAGCTCATGGCCTGCATGCCCCTGAATAGGAAGACCATGAAGTGGTGAAAGAAGTTGTTTTTTTCATCATGTGACCTTGACTCTTATTCAGGGGTCTATTCTCTACAACAAGCATCTTGCAGTCCATGGTTTGCCACTGTGTGTGAAGCTGTGCCCAGGATGCAATGTCACCTGCCATGAGCTTTTTCCACTCCAGAAAAGAATACTGCCAGTGATTCATCACCAGTGTTTTGTGCACAGTGAACTTTTTTTGTTTTTCATCCTGTAAAAAGACATTTTTTTTTTTTTATTTTTCACATCCTCCATCACCTGTTTCTGATCCAGTACTATATCTTCTGTGTCTTCAGTGACTCCAGCTGTGCTAGAATGTGATGTAGAACATTTCTGAGTTGCTAAGGAACACTAACTACATGTGTTTCTGAAGGGTGCAAAAAGTGCTGAAAAAAGAAAAAAAAAATGGAGCCCATGTTCACCACCAAGAGGATAAGTACATAAACTTTTTTTTGTTCACATATAGACTAATATGCATTGTATCCACTCACCAAATTTCAAGTGTCTGTCTGCTCATCTAATTGTGAGAATTTTTTTTTCCTACCCCATACAAACCCAGGTTTTCAGAGATTAGCAAGGGAAAAAAAACTCACGGTATGGAGTGATTAAGTGGTTTACAGAACAAGTAGCACAAAACACACACGACAGTAGACAGACACACACGCACGCACGCACGCAACGCACGGCACGCACACACACACACACACACACACACACACACACACACACACACACACGCATACGCAACAAGAAAAAACAAAAAGGCTAAAGATATCAAACTCTACATTCATTTCCTTTTTCAACTTAACTACCTACACACTGCTGACCCATCGCTACCTTGACTATACCTAATCCCCCTCCCCACCTCACTACACACACACACACACACACACACACACACACACACACACACACACACACACACACACACATGCATACACAACACTAAACAAAGTAAATTTAACTACTTCCACCAGGCCATCATGGCAAAATGGTTACCGTTGTGGACTCCCTGCTACAAATCCCAAGGTCATGGGTCCAATTCCCATCAGAGCTTTTGACTTGTAGATTTTTCTACCCCAACTGGTTCCTACTAAGATATATTAGTTACGGGCTCAGCTAAGGAGACTTGGGACCATGCAGTCACATTACATCTTCTTAATAGATATGTTTGTGAGAAGGTTGCAAATTTCCTGACAAACACTGCATGTGTCTGTATTTCTCAGGCCTGGTTAATGCCAGGGTACTTTCATGAAAATAAGCACAGAATACAGCCTGTAACGCAGCCTGTAACGGAAATCTATAAAATCATTTTCTTCATCCTTATCCTCATCATTCAGCTTGCACTGAGAACACTGAAGCCATGATACATTCTCACAGGACACACAATTTTGATCTTTTCGCAACTTACTTAGAAGTTATTTTTCTGATTTATCTTTTCCATCTCAAAAGTTGGTAAACAAATCTTAACTGCGACCTGTCTGAGCCAATTTGTCATGTGCTGCAATAGTATTTTTCATATTTTGTCAAGCAGTTAAGTGCCAGTTGCAATGTGTTTTCATATGTCTTTTTCACACACACACAAAATTCATGGTCCATACACTAACCAGTTCATAATTTCATTTTTTTGTCTACATACTTCTTACAAATAAGCTATTTTCACACACAAAACATACTTCCTGATGTTCAAAATGCTCATTTCAGTTAAATCTGTATATTAGTAGGCTAAACATTTATTCATGCATCAAAACAAAGCAACTGTATTCCCCTGCCACTGCATTCTTATCCCATGACTTTTCCATGATATGAACCTAATTCTGTGAATTTCTAGTCATTAAAAATTAGTGGGGTTTTTTTTCCCCTACTTTGCTTTATTTTCATCTCCTGTAGGCACTCTAAGACAGTGTCTTCCCATCCAATTCTTCATAAAATGCCAAGAACAGGAACTTTCACTTGGTTTCGTTTGATCCAGATCAGAAAAAAAAAAAAAAACGATGAAGTTCTTGATCATGTTCCAATTCACATTTCAATTTCTTTTCCTTTAGCATGTGACAAGTATATATATATATATATATATATAATGCTGAACAATTAAGTAGTGGGGGGAAAAACAAGTGCAGGTTAACAATTCTTCCATCATTATAGTAATGACTTGGCAAAGATTTGAACTTGAGAGAGAGAAAAAAAAAATTTGAAGATGAAGTAAATGAGAAAATGTATATCATAAATATGAAAACCCTTCGCTAGCTGCATGAGGAAACTATCACAATCCCTCTCAAAGACAGATCTATATTATGTATCGCCTGCTCCGAGGCCTTTCGTCCGCTGGATCGGACTCATCAGGGAGACACGGCTGATTGTGTCTGTGTCTTATTGTCTTATATAAAAATATTTTTTTAAGTAGGGGGTGCGATAGGTGGGGAGCATGGGGGTGATGTGGACAGAAAATTGCTTGTTCACACAGCTTTTTTGGGGTTTTTTTTTTTTTTCACGGAAAGAAGACTGACACTTTGATGGAAAAAAAAAAAATGTTAAACTGAGCTATGCTCACTCACCTGTCTCATCTACTTGTTGCTGTGGTCCTGGCCCCTGAGAGCCTGAAGGTTCCTCAGATCTTTGCCTGTTTTGCTCTCTCACCTCTGCCTGACCTTCACCACTAATGCTTCCAGCCATCTGCCGCTGTGTGTGCAGCATTCCACGAGTGTGGGTAAAATATTTCTGGAAACAAAAAGAGGCCCTCCTTTACCTATCAATCATACAATGCCAGTGAACTAGAAACCTTGACATGACTCACTGCAGCAAAAGGATGATGATTTTTTTTTCATCGACTAAAATCTTAACACTATGGTACTTTCAAACCCATTTTTCATCTCTTCTACACAAAACAAACTAACACTCGGTGAAACAAGCATTTTTTTTTTTTCTTCATTGTCGATTCTATCACACTGTTGATATCTTTGAATACAAAACAGGAATAAACTCACAGTAGGGCTTGACAGCAGGTCTTCAGAGCAAAAACCTCTTCGAACAGTTATTTTGGCCCTGAACTCCATGCACTCAAAGCGGGACTGGCTGCTCCAGGCCTTGATTCCTATGTGCCCTTCTGATGACATTTTTTTTTTCTGGTACTACTCAGATTCACCCAGCAAGTTTTGGATGGATGGAGATCAAGGCAGTGCCTTTTTTCCCCAGATGGATGTTGTTATGCCCGTTTCTTGTGATAGTGACTGACCCCAGCCAGCACTAACAAATCACCACTAAATTGATGTTGACTTGTTTCAAATTAAGTTAATGTTGAACCGGTCTCAAATTATTTTCAAAATTATTCACATCTGAATTTATGTATGATATGTATTTTTGCTTGAATGAACTGGTTTCAAATTATTTTCAAAGTTTTCAGCATCTGAATTTATGTACCAAATGTTATTTTTGCTTGAATAAAACAAAGAAAATTAGCAGTATTTTCACATCCAAAATATTGTTGAGCACTGATTAAAAAAAAAAAAAAAAAAGGCATACCTATCATTTTTATCCCTGGTCTCCCCCGAGGGGTTACCGGGGACTTTTTGTACAAATAGTTCCCCCTCCTTCTGGACATTCTGTGCTCGTAATGTCCTCTTTTCTTTTTGCTCTCGGTAACTCTGTCTGTCTCCTCCTTTGCTGTACTGTCATCTACTGTTATTTCTGTCTACCATTTCTTCTATCAATCTTTTTTCACAACCTCTTCCCACAAATTTCTGCACTCAACAAAGTTGGAGTGAACTAACTATATATACTCTTGAGTATAGTGCGAGTATCCCAACAGGATAAAACGAGTTCACACGCTACCTGATACTGGAATGCTGAAGAAGAAGAATCCCTCTTGTCGGTTTCCTTCCACACACCATGGAAATCATGGTGAAGCTTTGAACTGTGTTCATCTTCCACAGCCTTATTTGCTACATACATATGTAAATGATCCAAAACCAAAATAGTTATTTGGTCAAAGTAGTCAGAAAGAAGCCATAATTTTTTTTAACCCTTTCGAGGCAGTTCCAGTGCCCACATAGTGCCCCAATACCAGTTCCAAGCTGGGAAATTCAAGATTCACTTTCTTCCTTCTCGATCAGATCCAGCTGGACCTCTTTTCAGCCGCCTCTGCAGCTGCCTTTACGGTACTAGTCCTGTTTGAATCCAAGTCCTGTTTGAATCCAAAGCTGTTTCATGAGGTCATACATAGGCTGATGAGCCTACAAAGTACAACCCCCCTTGCTCCACCTTCTGAGGCAAGGACTTTGGCCTGGAAGCCAGATTCCCTCAAGCTGCTGGCTAGACTGGCGTACTTTTCAGTCTTGTGGATATGAATTTGCTTCATTCTGCTTTTTTCTGGTACAGTTAGTTCAATCAAAATCAAACGTTTTGATGACAAGAGTGGAGTACATTGTCTGTTCTTATGCCACTCATCCTGATGATCTCTGGATGGTTTTTCCATTCTGGAACATCTGATGCCCAGTCCAAGTCATCCACTCCACCCAGTAGATACTGATTCCATTCTTTTGACATCAGACCTGTTCTAGATCATGATTTGTGACCTCTTTCCATGTAGAATGTCCCTGCTGGAGCTTTTGGTGACCTAGTATTTCTCTCCTGGTATACCTTCTCTGAATCAGCGCTGCTTTGCAACAAAGGAAAAATTCAAAAACCTGATTGTAAAGCCATCTGGACCAGGACTCTTGATATATTTCATATTCTTTAATATAGAACCTACTTCTTGATACGTTTAGTTTACCCTCTATGATCTCTGTCTTTAGGTGACAGCACGGGAGCATTCCCCGGTAAGTTATCTAAACCAATGTCATGTATTTCTTTATGGCTATATACAGCTCTTGTAAAAGTTCTGAATCTTTTTAAAAATATCTTTTTGACTGGTTAGAACAGCACCACTACAATCTCTTCTTTCTAGGAAACCCACAGATTTGTTTATGAAATTACAATTCTCTAGGTTACAAAAGTACTACTTGTCTTCTCGCCGTCTTGAAGCAATTTGACCCTTGACCTGACTGTAATACCATTTAGTTTTTTGTTCCACAGTCCCTGTAATTCATTCCTGATCTGCCATATTACTGGGCGGAACTGTCTGATGCATTCTTTTCAAGTGTTACCAGATCCTTTAACAATTTTCCTTCCCTCTACGTGTCTCCGGGTTTTGTGTATGATGAGTACAATATTGTTTTTCCCAAGGATCTCCGTTAGAAGTTTCTCAAAAGACAGCAGGTCTGAAATCGTAAACTGGACACTTTCTGGTAGGTGCCTCTGAATCGTTTTCAAAATTATAAAATGGGTGCAGCATACCATCATAATTTCAAGAATCAAATCTTTGATTAATTCAATATAATCTTTATCTCTCAATAGAGAACTGCTGAATTTCCAAAAAACTGTTTATCTCTCTTGAATTGTTCTTTCAAAAAAAAATAATAAAGCAGCACATAAATGGTCTGGCCGATATCCAGGGCTAACAGCTGACTCTTTGACTTCATAAAGTAGATCATGTGAAACTAAAAAAATAATCCAGCCAGCCTGGTTTAACAGTACTGAAGCGACAACATGTCTATCCCACTTTGTGGGGTACAGATCTCTATACACATTAAGTATGTCAAAAGTTGTCATATTATTTGTAATTTTAGAACAGGCCCAAGGGCATCTGAAACACTTGCATAGTTATGTACGTCCAATCTGATGTTCAGTATGCAATTTCAGTTGCCTCCATCCAATGATAATGAGGTCATTTCAGATTTGTTCAATATGGTCTGGCACTACATGAAAAAATGAGAGGTATCACCACTGCTTGACCCATAAAAGTTTACCAGCATAATTCTCTTTTCTAAGAATTCAATATCCATAATAATAAACCAATCATTAAGATCCCTTCTGATACCATGTAACTTGTATTCAAAGGTATTACTGAACAGAATAGCAACATTGTCTTTGTTCAATTCTGATCCTGCCAGGCGTAAGTGGCATTTCCCCAGCTAGCCCTTATATATTCTCTCTTCTTGGAGAAAATAGGTCCTGTTTCTGTTGTCTTAAAAAATCAAATATATCCCTATTTTATGCTGCTATCATACATCCCATTAACACTAACTGTACTGATTTTAAAGTCAACTTTTTGCATGTTTGTAATAAGATTTAAAGATATACCTTTCATTTAAAATGAATAATTTACAAAACTAGAACCAACATTCATGAATATAAGTTGTTTGCATGCATTGCAAATTAACATTTTGGGCTAAACAAAATCAGTCACAGTTATGAAATCATGCCACAAGCAAGAGAACTGACTGACAATTTCTATGAACAAGCCAGAACATACACATGTATATAAAATAAAAAGGAAAAACAAACAACAAAAACAATAATACATCAATAACAAATTATACAACTTTATCAGTTTATGTGATACACCGCTCGCCTCCCTCTGCCTATGAAGATGAGGTAATTTACAGTCAAGAAAAAACATTTCTAAGGTCTCACTGACCCAATGCAAATTGTTCATGATGCACAACTGTCACAACTGGATAGCCAGCAACAACGGAACATTTTCACACCATGTGGCACCTTCAACCTACCTATCCATGCATTCTGTGGATTATCTACACACACCCTCCCCCACACCCTCCCCCGTCCCTGTCCCCACCCCCCCCCCCCCCATATCAACACTTCTACAGGTCTTCTGCTTCTCCTGCATAAACTGAAAGTCAAGGAACCTCAAATTTTTAACATTCATAATTTTCATTACAAAACCAGTACGCAAGGCCAGTCCACACATGTACTCAATACTGGCATGGACTAGTAACAAGCACGTTAATATAAATGCCGGAGTACTTATAAACAATATAACAGAGTAACTTGTTGTACCTGTGGATTGTCAAAGTGCACATCGCAAAACTTGCAGTATGTTGTGTCCTCATCATCATCATCATCATCACCATCATCCTGCTGCCCACTGTCTCCCTGGTCTGTTCTTTGCTCTAGAACACACAGCACAAACCAAGGCCTGGTCAACAATTTATAAGCACAACATGAATTAATTTTCTAAGTGATAAAATTCACAGACAAAAAAACCCCACGATTTCTGGTAATTATTTTTTCCCTTCTTTTCCACATTTATGTAACATGTAAGAATTGAGCAAATATAATTTTCTATTACACTTTTGTTATTGTTGAAAACAAAAATTTCAGATCAACCAGCTGCCGTGGCGAAGTGGTTAGCATCCAGACTCCCAGCTGGGAGGTCGTGGGTTCGAATCCCATCAGAGTCATGTGGGTTTTTCTGCCCCAACCGGCTCCTACCCAGAGTTGAGTTTGCTGTGGACTTAGCTGGAAGGACTGGGACCACACAGTCGAGTTTCATCCACTTAATGGATGCGTTTCTGAGCGTGTTGCTCAATTTCCTGACCAACACTGCAGGTGCCTGTATCTCTCGGGCCTGGTTGATGCCGGGATATATTATGAAAGGAAGCATAAAGTACAGCCCTGTCCTGTAGTCTCAGACCGAAATGGAAATCCGTAGCATCATCTTAATCATCATCATCCTCATTCTCATCAATCAGCATAAAAAAAAAAAATGTCTCAAATACTGTGGTCCTTCATGCCCTGCTCTCATGGTGACCATAGTTTCGATGTCCTCTCCACGTCTGTGGCCTTGGTTTGGTTCCGTCGGGGTAACCGTATCGGCGAGTCCATGGGGGCTGACGTTTGGACGGACGTGGTGGCGCCCTCCGGAGGGAGAGCTTACTCATGCCGGCTCGGCGACTAAGCAATTATTGTCGTCAGTAGGGGCTTAGTAGGTGGTGTCCTGCATATGTTAGATCAGAACAGGTGCCACTGAACACCACCCAAGTGACTCGGCAGCAGTGCAGTGTCTCCTCCGGTGGGTTGCCTCTTGACGACTTGACAGTGAATGCTCCCTGTGGATTGCCGGTGCCAGGGCTGCGGCAGGGTCGACCGGGCTGTGTGGCTGTGGACAGGGTGTTGGAATGAGCGGCGTGGGTGCACTGCCTCTGAGGTGGCGCAGAGATTGGGACAGCAAAAAAAAAAAAAAAAAAAAAACATCAATTTGAATTTTTCTTAGAACTTTCTTTCTCTCTTTTTGTTTGTTTGCTTCTTTCTTTGTTGTTGTTGTAAATATGATATAGTTGTATATTCAATAAAACTGTTTAAAACATAAAGCAGTAGTTGTGGAAACCCTTAAAAAAAAAAAGTATACATGAAAAAGTGCGAGTAGTGGCACACCTCAACCATCACTATTTTGCTTTCGGAGCTGACAAGCTCTGTGAGGGACAAGTGAGCGCATCAACCTGCTTGGGGCAAGCACACTTTGCTGCTGACCTGGAAATCAAGACACAATGACCTGCAGTATGTATGATTGTATCCATTATCCTTTCATTAACCTGACCCATAATGCAATCAGCTGGCACAGTGGCAGTGACATGAGTTCCCCCAATACCAACTGTACATATTGTATTATCCATCTTCATATGATCTACAGATCCATAATATCTAATAACACACCAGCTAAACCATCTGTTCCAACTTCTTCCTTATAAAAATCATAATAAAAAATATTGCTGTTTAAAAGTGTGCAACAGACCACAAGACCAGCTTTTATCTCTTGGCATAAAAAGACAATCAATCTCCACAACTAGCATACCTAGTCTCAGATCTGACCGCTCCAGTTAGATTGCGTTACAGTATTAATGGCTGTCATGCAGCATAAGTGGGTAAGAATGTCACCGTGTGTCCTGTGGACTAACACATGTCTGTGTGTGTACATGCGTGCACATGTGCATATTTAGTACTTATGTTCCTAAACATTTATTCACTTATACAATTTCTTGATTCTTGCCCACTTTGCATCCCCATGTTGAGCATGTGCACTGCTTAACATTGATTTTGATCCCCTCTTCATGTGCATGCTGTCTGTGTGTTGAAACAATGCGAAACGAAACTAGTTTACATTGTTAATTCAATGGTTAAAAGAATCTTGATTCTTACTTGGAGCATTGTAATCATCACTGGATTTCTTCTCTCCTGCTCACTAACGTTGATGTTTGAAGCCCTAAAGTACTGATCTCCAACAAATTCCTCATGACCTGAATGTGCTTCCCTCCGTCTCTCATAATTTTGCTGCCTGTATGGTGGCAGTCTATCAGGTGACCGTCTGTCAGATTCATAGTACTGCTGTCTGTCAGATTCATAGTATGGCTGTCTATCGAAGTAAGTCTCTCTCTCTGTGAGTGTGACATCTTCATGGAAAGGTCGCCTGTCATGACCTGTATTTTCATCTTGCCAAGTTTGATCACGCTGCATTTCAAAATCATTTTGAAAATGTCTTGCACGGTCAGACTCTGCAAAATGTCTTTCATTTTCCCATCGGTCTCCTCTTCGACTGTCTGCATGTTCATATGGTCCTCGCTCCCATGCTGGTTTTCTGTTATCTGGAAAATGCCGGATTGGTTCTCTGTAGGTTTCAGCTGTGTCAAGAGGTCGAAAACGTTCTGGTTCACGCACTCTCAATTCATCCCCGAATCTTCCGCCAGTTTCTCCGAACTGGAATCCTTGTTCATCATGCATTCTTTCACCATATGCCATTCCTTGGTCACGTATTTCCAGACATTATATCTGCCGAATCTGGCTTGTTTTGTATTGAATGTAATGCCGTCTTCACAACCGACGCTGCACTGCCAACCAGAAGACTGGCCGCTTGTCTCAAATTCCACCCACTACCTAGTGGCTCTCCAGCCGAAGGCGAAGCACTCTGGCCCGACTCAGAAACTGGTAGCCTAAAAAAAATCTTCGTAACTTAGACGCTTTTTACTCATGTGTATTTTTCTTTTTTGTGTGTGAGCTGAAACTCACTGAACTTTGATAAAATAGCTGCTGTATCCGCTTTCAACTGGGTGCGTTCACAAAATAGTCAACGACAGAGGACTGCTTCCGTCAGAAAATGGCACCCAGCATTGCATGTATGTCTTTGTATTGTCATGCTTCCCAAATATTGGGTAGCTAAAGAAACAGACAGAGAGAGAAAGCGAGGTTGATGGCTTTTTTTTCCTCATCATCGAAAGAGAGAGAGAGAGAAGGGGGGGGGGGGGGGAGGGGGTCCAGGAGAAAGGTTGGGGTGGTGTCAGATTTATACGGAGTGGGTGTTCAGACGGTGTATTCACCCATCTTTCTTTAACAAAAGAAAGTCTTGCTTTGCTTTCAGAATCGCTAATTATTGGAATGCGCTGCCTACTAACACCAAATATGCATCTGACATCAACAAACTCCTAGATGAAGACCCTAAATTGAAAGACCTTTTCTTTAGTGTGGATTCAATATAATGTTATTTCGTAAGATAGGCATGCAACCAGACCCAAATAAAATTGAAAAATAATGAGGGCACGCAAATAGGCCGTAAGGCCCAAGGCCAAAAAGCCGGTCCTACTATTACTACTACTACTACTACTACTACTACTACTACTACGGCTTTCCAAAGAGTTCGCGAATGGAGGTTTACAATTTTTAATTAAAGAATCAAATTAGTTGGAAACGAAATGTTTGTGCAATTTTTTTTTTTTTTTTTTTTTTTTTGGGGTGGGGGGGGGGGGGGGGGGGGGGGGGGGGGGGGGGGGATAGGATTTTGTGCACTGGTAGACAGCGAGTTCCAGGCACATAGTTTCAGTTTCAGTTTTATCAAGGAGATGTCACTGCGTGCGGACTATCCTCTACACCACATCCGCGGAGTTATGAGACCACACTGCGCATGATTTAAAGCTAATAGATTAATGAATTAATGACTATGATGTGCGAATTTAACAAGAGTTTCTCGTGGTTATGACTTATCACGACCTCCTATGACAGAAGAAAACACCCGAGTATCTACAGAGGATGAACTTCACCCAGACTCCTGCCTGGGGACGCCGTCTACCCTGGGTTCCTGCTCCCGTCCGCAGACACCAACTCCGACCAAACCTGCCGGCATACAAGTCTGCCTAGACATACGACTCCATACTGCAGCTGGCTAGCTGCGGTGACAAACTTGTCCCTAAAAGCTTTTGCTCACGGGAACGTTAAACTCAATCTCTCTGCTACGTCTTGACACATGTCTGGCTTACGCGTTAGCCCAACACGTTGGTCAGGCCTTGAGTACCTAAATGACACTGGTTGTGCCATTATTGTCATCATGTGTGAGTGTCGTGAGTGTACACGTGTGTGGAGGGCATGGGCCCATGTGTGTGCATGCCAATGCATGCGGTGCGTGAGCACATGTGCATGTGTTTTGTGATGAATGTGTCTGAGTGTGCATGTGCGGGTGTACACGCTTGTGTGTGTGTACAGAAGTGCATGTGTTTGTGTGATTTGTGGGCCTGTGAGACTATGCTCCTGCGCAGACTCATCTGCACATGTTTGTGTACATACATGTGGGAATGCATATGTGACCCTGTATATGGGCATGTAAGCTTGGGCGTGTGTAGGCCTATGTGTGCACATGTACGCATGCGTACATGTTTGTGCGTGTATGTGCGCACATGTGTGGATGCATGCATGTACATAAGAATGAGTGCATGCACATGCGAGTGTGTATATGTGTGTGTGTGCGTGCGTGCGTGCGTGGTGTGTGTGTGTGTGTGTGTGTGTGTGTGTGTGTGTGTGTGTGTGTGTGTGTGTGTGTGTGTGCCTGCATGCGGCTTTGATTGTGGGAAATGAATGTGCAGAAAATTTAGTATCAAGAACAATAGCAAGAACACCAATTACACTAACAGACTGACTGAAACCAATTTATTTTCAGATTAACTCATGGTTGTACTGACATAACAATAACAACAGCTACTACACACACAACAACAACAACAACAACAACAACAACAGCAACAACCCATTCCCCCTATAAACACATACACATATATTATACACACACACACACACACACACACACACACACACACACACACACACACACACACTAATGCTTACACACACACACACACACACACACACACACACACACACACACTAATGCACACACACACACTAATGCTTATATTCACATGTGTGGACTCTCCAATTGCATTCCTGCATCGCCCCACCGATGAACGCCCACCAGTGGTACACACGTCTACGGTATATACACTGGGGTCCCTCTGAAATTCAAAGTGTTATCTCGGTTGATATGTATGATTCGTTTGTGTCTGTTACTGGAAAGACCCAGTATAAGCTTGCCCCAATCTCTAGGAGTCTTTGCAATGTTGGCTTTGAGATTATTCCAACGTTTTGTTTGGTTGGTGATTTTTTTTGCTCTTCCTTTCAGTCAGGATGTGCGGCCACTTCCTCTCTTGATGTTCAGATCTGAAAGATGGTCTATGGTTTAGTGGTTTTGCTCTTGTTTCTTTAGGTGATTCTTTAGATATCACATCAGATCCGCCAAGCCGTAATCTAGTTCTTATCGTCGTCTTGCCTGCCAGTGTGGCTGCTCTCTCATTTCCTTTAAATGCTGCATGCACAGGGCAGACACATTCCAGAGTAATTACACAAACTGAACTTGTTTCGTATTGATCAGTCCTTGGGTAGAGTTGAAAACTGTCTGCAAACCACAACTGCTGGTTAGCTGAGTTTTTAAAAAAAAAAAAAAAAAAGGGTGTTAATTTAACTTGACATGGTATTTGTTGTAATTTTAAAACATAA
Organism: Conus betulinus; assembly: GCA_016801955.1. Lineage (NCBI taxonomy): Eukaryota > Metazoa > Mollusca > Gastropoda > Neogastropoda > Conidae > Conus > Conus betulinus. The sequence goes on from JADBJO010000122.1 coordinate 668,619, forward strand.
TGATGGATGTCTTCTTGGATTCAAATTGTGGAATCAACGAAAGTACGTTTCTCATGTGTTGGTCGTGGAACACCTAGAATAAGCAGCTTTGCGGTCGTCGTTGTAGAGAACTCAGTCTTCTTGTGGATATCACCACAACTGCCCCATGTTGTTGAAGCTAATTGATATATGACAGTATTTGCACGCTGAAGACTGCCAGCGCAGTTACATTGACATGGCGCTTGCCGCCTTGGCTTAAGGCTGTGTCAGGCCAATTGACATAGGCTAGAACACCAAGGCTACATAAAAATGTTGTTATGCTCTGCATAGGTATGCGGGGATTGTCTTCAATTGTGACAAGCTCTTAGCATAACATTATCAGTCTCCAAAATTCCCCGAAGTCGGAGTGTGGCTGCCGACGTGGCGGGATAATCAAAAACGGTCACACACATAATGTTCTCATCCCCGGCCCCAGCTGATGCATTTGTACCATAGTGTTCAAATACTTCGGCTGTTTGGATGATCCCCGGAGTCTTTAAGCCAGGGTACGACGACAACAACAACAACAACAACATGGCGATTAAGCTAAGATAAAAGGGAAAAAAAATGTAGATGATCTTGCATAAATGTTTGGATGAGACCCATATTATGGAGACAGCCATTGTAATAAAAGGAAAACTTTTTTTTTAGATGATCTTTCATAAATGTTTGGATGAATTTGCCATATATGGAGACAGCATTGCAACCAAGTTCGTCATCAAGTAAAGCACATTGCTCATCTTCCTCTTTACTGGCAGTATCTTCAAATGAAGTGTTAAGCAAAGAGAAGCTCAGTAATTGGTGTTTTTTAGAAGAAAAACATAATCATAGAATTAGTTCTGGCTGGGTGCGTGTATGAGCATACTGAGTTTGAATTACACCAGTCTGATACGGATCATATGAAGAGATTTTTTTAACGTTTGTAGATTACCTTCTCTGGTTTGGAATGATAAGTTGTCAGGGAATAAATGTTTTATAACTTTTTCATCTGATTTGGATCATGGTAAATCATAATGAAGACATAGTGTAGGAGGCCTTATGCTGAACCTTTGAGACTGTGTGACGAAGCCCGTACAGGGAGTTTTACCAGCAACATACCCATCTTGAGTATTGTCATAATATTAAGTGTGATGGGAATGATGATATTGTCGAAGAATTTTTCAAACAGAGAAGCTCCATAAAAGAATGGAATGATCATCAAGATCAAAGGCCTCTTTGAAGTCAAGAAAATTGTGCACTTATAATTTGTCAACGATCGTTAAAAGGTACGACTCACACGTTTGTAACAGTGATGTGTAGCAGAAGTAACTGGATGGGAACCAAAATTCGAACAGGCGGGAAAATGGTTCTCTCTCTCTCTCTCTCTCTCTCTCTCTCTCTCTCTCTCTCTCTCTCTCTCAAATACATGTTTGCGCATGTGTCGCGTTCTAAAGGTTTGGACTCAATTCATATAGGTCTGAAATCATTTGGATCTCAATAAAGATTTGTTTCATTTGGAAAGGGAATCACTTTGGCATGTTTGAATGCCTTAGGAAAGACATTAGTCATTGATATATATATTCATGTCGAAGAGATTCAACAATGCAAGACAGAGTAAAATTTAAGATGAAATGCGCACATATAATCAGGACGTATGGGCTTTTCATCATTTAACTCCACCATAGCGTTCATTGCTCTTCAGACGATCGCTGTTGTGCTATCTATAGATTTAGTCGCATCAAGCATTCTGAAGCATAACCCAAGACTACAGAAGAGTACAGCTGTCGGTGCATTTTTCCCCCCATCTGTGATCAGTTTACAAAAATAGGCCTAACATGTTCCGGGATTTTAACTTCATGCAAAATGTTTCAGCTCTCTGTATTCATCGATTAAAGTTGCTTCCTTGGGTTGGTCATGAAGTGTAATTTTTGTAGCATTTCTGGAGTCGGCCAAGCGCACGTGTGGGGAAGCTCAACTCTTTCTTTCATTCTTTGTCTTATTTTTTGTTTCTTTGTTTGTTTGTGTATTTATTATTTAATGCGTCTTTATGGCGGTAAGGAATGTGCTGTACCAGATCGACAGCGCTTCAACGGTCTCTGTATAATTGCAAACTAATTGAAATGAAGAAATGCTTGCATTACTGAACCTTTTGAAAGAGCGGAATTGGATGGTTATGGCCTGTAGCTTTTAGTTGGTGGATTTAGATTCCGGTACGGGGACTGTGTCCGGAAGTCTGGGTAGCGTTCTCTTATGCTAGAAAACACTCAAAGTGCAGTCGTAGTTACTCATGCTGGAAGCTGGACTAACTGATAGAATGCATGAAGTGACAGTATACAGTCCTGGCTGGTTGTTGTTTTTTTTGCTTGTCAAAGTCTCCTGAAGACAGATTATACGAAGTTTTGTGACATATTTGGTCTAGCGATCGTTTGTACAAAATTATTATATCATCTACATGTAGAGAATGGGTTTCTGAATAAATCTCTTGATTAATTTAGGCGCAACGATTACTTCGCTCCATTATAATCTGAATGAAGTTTGCACTCGTCGATATTGTCCGAGTAATAAAGATGCCATATATACTCAAAACTTCATAATTACACGATTAAAGATTCTACTTGCTGATAGTCAAATCATTGAAGGTGTTGTCATGTTGATGTGTCGGCCTATGAGTGCTGTATGTTGAAATGACGTATGCATGACATGGATATTATAAGACAAAACCTCGGCCTAAAATCTTCATCATTGAGAGCGGAAAAAAATAAAATAAATTTTATCACCGCAAAAAGAGAAAGTATGCAAGAATCATGACAACGGCAAAAATGGACAGAACATTGAACGTGTATGAAATGAGTGGCAATCGTATTTTCATGATATCAATAATAATGTACAAAGTTTAACATTAAATACGCACATCATGTTTCGTTGTACCTCAAAAATATGCACACCATAAGATTAGAAGCTTGAACTTCCAAGATCAGATTTAGAGTCAAAGATGAAAATCACAATGATATCATGGATGCAGGACCCCCACCCTCTCCCACACACATACACACTCCCATCTACATACCCCTAACCCTCCCCTACACCCCTCCTCCTCTTTTCTTTACATACATACACAGTGTGACACATTAACTGGTTCACATTCACACACACGTCCACAGATGTACCAGATTCACGGGATAAAATGGTGTAAATGTATTAAAAATCTAACAAGTTGATTTGCGGATGAAAGTTTTCGTCGGCTTTGATTTTGCCCCTAGTGTCCTGAAAATGATGGCTAGATGAAAAAAAAAAAATGCATTTGGCAAAAACGTGGCAGTCATGCCTTGCAGCTTGCTTGTTTTGCACTTTGAAGAACTCGTTTCTAGCACTGTTCTTGCACACCAGCTAGCTTTGCACCCGCAATTTTGACTGCACATATTCATCACATCATTCAAAACTCGCTTGCTTTGCAAACCAACACTCCCATACCAGCATGTATATAACACAGTGAGCAAGGATTCAACACACAACAGCCATAGCAACTTTGGAACGAGAATTTTGGCTTAGTTCTGCAAAGAGAGCGGAAAGATTTAATGACAGTCCAATGCATGGCATTTACCGCCCAACCGATTGCAAGGAGGGGGTGGGGGTGGGGGGGCTGGGGGGGTGGTGGTGGTGGTGGAGGGAGGAGGTGTAAATGTTGTCTGATTTGATAGTAAACTTTTACAATACTATGGAAACGCTTTTGAAGGATATTTCAACAGGTGATAGTGAATTTGGTCAAGACAATGGCAGGAATCACTACAGAACAGAAGAGCTGATTTGAGTTAATTGATGGAAAAGGGTAAATTACTGTCCCCGGAATTGTCAAAGGAAAAGTAACGCTTATTGTGAAAACAATGAAATAAGAACGTGTACATTTTCGACAAAAATGTCTCCTCTAGACGTTATCCCCCCCCCCCCCCCCCCCCCCCCCCCAAAAAAAAAAAAAAAAAAAAAAAAAAATAAAAATAAAATAAAAACACGCACAAAATGATGCTCCCACAATGATGCCATTTTCATACTAACTGTGATCTGGGGAGTTATTTTGTGCATGATTCATGTCTATTGTTTGTAATGTCAGCAGATGACCTATATGTCGGCAATTCACTTGTCTGTTTCATACCTTTGAATTAAAACAAGCGTTACATAGACCCTTCTTCTTACGCGCATTTTGGCTTGCTTTCAGCTTATCAGATACGCTGTAGTCTGTTTAAGCCATCTTGTCAGAGGAAAAGTTGCAAGGATGTTTTTCATTGAAACGTATTTTTCAGAAATTGTAGATTATCTTCTCTTACCTGTGGCTAGGCAACTAGCATTAAAAAAAAAAAAAAAAAAAAAAAAGAGGCAGCAGATTATTTAGATCTGAAGAGTTCTTTTCGATGGTAGTGACCGACAGATTGGCTGCAACTTTTTTTTTTCAGCATGTTTTTCTATGATCGGTGACGGTGTCCGAAAGATTGAAGTGATGGACAGGGGAGAGAAAGATTGTGGTGATTGGTGGAAAAAGATTGAGGCGGTAGACAGGTGGAGAAAGATTGAGGTGGTAGACAGGTGGAGAAAGATTGAGGTGATAGTTGGAGAAAGATTAAGGTGAAGAAAGACTGAGGTGGTACACAGGTGGTGTAGTTTCTTCATATCATTTTCTTAAAATTTTTCCAGGCCCTTTTTTTCCCCTTGACATTTGTTCCTTTCGTAAATGTAAGAGATTTTCGTGGGCCTGGACATTTGAAGTTCATGGCCTGTGGCAGACACGACGAAGAGTCCTGTAACCCGCCGATTTGTAACCAGCGCCGATTTGTAAGCGCTTACAAATCGGCGCACATTGCATGACTTTGCAAAACCGCCGATTTGTAAGCGCTTACAAATCGGCGGGCTAGGCCCCCGCCGATTTGTAAGCGCTGCTTACAAAACGGCGGGCGCTTTACAAATCGGCGGGTTAAGCCCCCGCCTGTTTGTAAATTAAAACGATAACGGCGGGCGCTTTATTACGTTTTTAAAACGATAAGTGATTATTACTTGCAATTATTACTGCAATTTTGATGACTTTCTATTTCATCGAAACGGCAGACTGAAATGCGGTGTGTGTGTGTGTGTGTGTGTGTGTGTGTGTGTGTGTGTATCACTTTGTGTATGTAAGCCTGTGCATATGTATGTGTTAGGGGGGGGGGGGGGAGTAAACAGTCTATTTCTTTTGCCCTGACTCGCTCACACGATCAAATTTCGAAGTCGAAAGCAGCGGACATTGTTGACATGTTTTTTATTCGTATTTGTTCATTTCTGTGAACGTTACATGACGACAAACAGACTGACAGACAGACAGAAACGGACAGAGAAACAGAGAAAGAGAGAGAGAGAGAGAGAGAGAGAGAGAGAGAGAGGGAGGGGGGGGGGGGGGGGAGTAAAATAAGTTAGCAGACTTGTCTTTTTCTCGTCGTTAGAGTGCTCCTCAAACGACGCGTGTCAGTCTGCCATCTTGATGAGCAAAATAGAAAGTCATCAAAATTGCGGGAATAGTTACTGAAAGCGAAATAATAGTTTATCGTTTTAATCCAAAGAAGCAGGATATAAAACGCCCGCCGTTTTGTAAAGCGCTTTACCTGCCGATTTGCAAAGCACCCGCCGATTTGTAAGCAGCGCTTGCAAATCGGCGGGGGGCTAGCCCGCCGATTTGTAAGCGCTCTACAAATCGGCGCTGCTTACAAATCGGCGGTTTTACAAGTCATGCAATGTGCGCTGATTCGTATGCGCTTACAAATCGGCGCTGCTTACAATCGGCGGGTTACAAGTCCTCTTGTGGAGATTTTCAGTTTACCCAACAGTTAGAATCAAACCACGGAGTTCTTAGCATCTGTGGTTGGTTTGAAGTTTTCGAAATATTGTTTTGTGCACAGCTGATGAAGCATTTTGTTTGGACTTCTGCAAGGTCTGAATTTACAGAATCTCATCTTCCATTCGTTCCTTTTGAATTATTCACAGGATGAAAATGCAATTTGCTTGCAGTATTCAAACCAGGGTGCTTTTTGCAGTTCAGATTTGAAAAAAAAAACGATCGCGAAAAAATGGTCATTTTTTGGCGAAAGCTTGGCTGTGTCTGGAGTGGCACTGTCTTCATCTGTCCGTGGGGTGGTTGGCATGAAATATGGGCTGGTACACCCATGGGGATGTTACTTTAAGGCTGTTACGAGTTACATCCTGTAGTCTGATTTACCTCTGTTCAGGAGCAGTTATGTCCCTTGATATCTTAATGGAGTGTCCTGTGCGTGCCTGTACCCATCGTCAACACAGCGCTGGCCTCCAAGGGTGATTTAGGACTGCTCTAAAGGCAGGTGAAGACAGTGCTTCTCTGTGTCCTCCCCAGCACCTTCGGATGTTTCTTTTTCTTCTTTGCCTTAACTAGGCTGACCCTGGAGAAAGGTCCAGTGATGGTGAGGGAAGACCCACTGACCACAGGGAAGTCCTGTTGACATTGGGAAAGACTACAACTTTGGATTCTCTCTTGAGGGCACATAAGACCGTATGGCGAAAGCTTGGCTGTGTCTGGAGTGGCGCTGTCTTCATCTCTGTCCGTGGGCAAGGGGTGGTTGGGTCTGTGGGAAGTGCTCGACAGCTGGAGGGTGGTGTTTTTTTTTGCCGGAGGGCCTCTGCAGTCATCAAATATGGGCTGGTACACCCATGGGGATGCGACTTTAAGGCTGTTACGAGTTACATCCTGTAGTCTGATTTACCTCTGTTCAGGAGCAGTTATGTCCCTTGATATCTTAATGGAGTGTCCTGTGTGTGCCTGTACCCATCGTCAACACAGCGCAGGCCTCCAAGGGTGGTACAGGACTGCTGTAAAGGCAGGTGAAGACAGTGCTTCTCTGGGTCCTCCCCAGCACCTTTGGGTGTTTCTTTTTCTTCTACTCATAATCCAGTACCAGCAAGGGATTGTACAATCTATACACGAACGTGTATTTTGCATGAATGAAGGTATGTTGCACGTTGGTGATTCACACAGGATTAGATCAAGATATTAAGTCTCTTTACTACCCAAAAGAGGAAAGTGGCCATTGAAGTCTCCCCAAAGCAAAGAATGATCATGGAAGCTCTTTGATTCGGCTTTTGTTGAGAAACTGAGACCGACAGTAGTGATAAAGACAAAAAAAAAAAAAAACAAAAAAAACAACAACACCCCCCCCCCCCCCCCCCCCCCCCCCCCCCCCCCCCCCCCCCCCCCCCCCCAAAACAAACAAACAAAACCAAAAAAAAAAACCCATACACCATTATTGTGTTAATGAAAGTCATGCTCAGTGGCTTAAGGTTGAAGAGATGCATAAAGACTGACAAATGACAGGCTTGTGAACGGGTGATGCGATTCCTGCAAAGTGCAGTGGGTTTTCTTGGGTTGGAAAGTACACCAAAACTGAAAAGATTCCTGTCTTCCGCTTATCTGTTTAGGTTTCCTGAAGTGGGATGAACTGGTTCACCAAGTACACTAAAACCTAACAGAGTAAAGTCTTCCACAGACTATCTATTTGTGTTGTCTAGAGAACAACTAATACTGGCTGTTAAATATGACAAAGGAATTGTAGCTCTTGAAAACTTGGATACAGATCTCTAATATTCTGATGAAATATTGTTGCATTCATATTTTAGATGATGAGACAAGCAGCATACTATTCATCTTGGTGTATTCATCCTCTATCTCCAAAATGTTGTCACTTGATTTCATTTTCCCCTGTCCTCTCTCCATTTGAACTGAAAAGCCTACTAGCAGACACTGTTCTGACCCACTTGCAGAGGGTGGAGAAAGCTTTGTCATCTCCACCACCTCAATATTTTGTGTTCTTCTGCCCACATGGGTGCTGCTCTCGAGCATCATGAGATGGGGAAAGGAGGATGAGGGTGATGGTGGTCTTCCAAGATTACCTAGCAGTGGGAGGTTTAGACCCATAAGCAGTCTGGGACTTGGCTGATCACTTTTTGAAAATGTTTCCATTTGGGACTCCCTATTTTACATGTGCCTAGGATGTTTGTTGTTGTCGTCGTACCATGGCTAAAAGACTCCAGGGATCATCCAAACAGCCGAAGAGATTTCAACACCGCCATATGGGCAGCCACACTCCCACTTCAGGGGATTTTGGCGACTGATAATGTTATGCTAGGAGCTTGTCACAACTGAAAGACAATCCCCACATAACTATGCAGGGCATAATATTTTGATGTAGCCTTGGTGTTCTAGCCTATGTCAATTGGCCTGACACAGCCTTAAGCCCAAGGCGAAGCCTAGATGATTCCTTTGTCTTGCAGTGTTTTACAAGGCTGCAGAATTGGACATGCCAGATTTGACCATCAAACATTATTTTCTTTGCTTCAGAAAAGGGTGTTCCATGAGGGGAAGGGATGGCTGTCACAGCAGTTTGCACAGAGTGAGGTGGAACTTTGCACAGTCCATCATAGATTTGGCATTTGAAGCATTGTATCAAAGCTAGGATACACAGATGAAATATCCCAACTTGATGGTCTGCACCAACAAAGGAAAGAAGAAATTCAGAAAGAGCGAAGTGTTTGTATGTTGCCACTCAGATGCCATATTTCGACTGTAACCCGATGAACATTGACAGTCTATTGTTATGAATATTCAGATTTAATTTCAGCCTCCCTCAGCCTTTAGATCTGAACATCTAATGCCACCCTTAGCAAAATTCAATTGTTTGTTTGGAGACACTTTCACTGCCCCCTCAACGAGTATGGTAGCTTTCGGAAGCTAATCTGACGGCCATTCTGAGCTGTCTTCAGCAAGAAATGACACATTCCTCAAGCAGTACTTTAACTGACATGATGTTGGCCATTAATTCTTGAAGCCTGTTCAGGTTGCAAAGGGGCTGAGAGTAGACACATAGATCATGGATCTCCTCAGATTCCTCCATGACCAGTTTTGTGCAGAAAAAAAAAAAACAAACAAAATCAACACAAGTCTTTGACCTCGCTTCCTTTGTTAATCAGCCTCATAAGAAACGGTTTTTCCTCTTCAGGTGGGGGAGGGTGGTGTCTCTCTTGTTTTCTTTTTCTTTTTTTCCCCCTTCAGTTCCCCCCTCTCTCTTTCCTTTTTTTAAGAAGCCATGTTTGAAATGTCTTGAATTAGATTAAAGAAAACAAGGTGGCAGCAAAACAGATTTCATGGCACAGATATTTCAGTTTTAAGAGTGGTCCCCAGCATTTCACAGAGATTTTTCTTTTTTCTTGTGCATTTGATTACTTTTGTGATTCAATGACCACAAGTAATACCAATACCCACTGCATCATATTTAATAAAATGTCAAGGCACCACAAGACAGATACAGCACATTCATGTTGGTTGAAACATCACAAACCACTTTAACACTTTCTCCTTAAAAGGCAACAAAAACCACTCCTCAACTGAACTACATATTTTATTCTCTTTCCATTTTACTGATGTAACACATACTTCCAGCACTCACATGTCACCCACAGCTGTGCAATGTTTACTAACCACATACATGTAATTTACATCAATACAACACACAATGTCTGGCAGTAAGCATAAAACTCACTGTCAAACTGCATTAAAGTGTATATACAGAAAGCATAAAAAACAAACCCTGTGAAGTGGGCGTGAATGATAGAAGGTGGGGAATATACAACAAAGTTAAATTCTTACCAGGGTATTTCATACTTGAAATCATCATCACACATACATCAGAAAGACTCTTGTAACAGTGCTTGATCATAAATTCACATTTCAGGAAATCCCTTTCAATACTGTAGTAACAAAAAATAACTATTAGACAATAGCTCTGCAGGGTAGCATTTGTTTTCTATGAGGTCTGACGTTACCTGCTTGCATGTTTAATACTGCCACCACTCCGTGCAAAAAAGGTCTGCCCGAATATTGAATGTTCTGACCTCAGACCTTCCTGAAATTTTGGAATTAGGAAAAAAAAAAGAAAGTCACCAAACAGAACTTGGAACAACAACAACAACAACAAAAGTTCACCTGTGGCACTCTTTCATTTTTTTTCTCCTCCCCACTTCGAATGACAGCAATGAAAACTTACAAAAATAACCCCACGATTTTTCACGCTGATGTCAATTCAGTTCTACAGCACCACTCACTTCTTAAAACAGACAGACTGAAAATGGAAAAGAAAAGGATTATGACAATGAAAATCTTTAATACAAGACACAGCTGTTCTTATCCATCATCATATGGTAAAAGCTATGTGATGGGTCTGATCTGTACATTTACCTGTCATCTCTTTCTATACAGTCTCAATATTTGATGGAAAGATCCAACATGTGTGTTTCAGGCATGGTAGATTTTGCACACAAAAAAAAAGCGGAAAATGTCATATGACATAGTATGTACACTGACCATCAAGGACTGTAAGAATACACGCTGGAAGTTTAACTGCAATTATGTTAGAAGAGAAATACCCACCTGCATGGTTTTTTCTGTACGAGTGACACCAGTAAGTCCTTCATACGAGATCCACACACACACACACACACACACACACACTGCCCTCTACCCAGTCAGCTTAGATCAAGGACTGAAAGAAAGCAGACAAAAAAACTGACCAGGTACCATTTAAAAGGGGAAAAAAAATCAATAAAACATCAGGATAAGAAATCTGAATATTTGGGGTCACTCCAAAGACATCAGAAAAAAAAAAAAAATGAAAAAAAAAAATGAAAGAAAACAGTGGAGTGAAAGATGTCCTATTTTTTTTATGGTAAAGGATCATTTTTGAGATATTTTCCACAGCCAGATTTCACAGAAGATTTCTTTTATTAGCCCAGCCAACCACACTGAGCTTTTTCACGTATAAAAATAAAAAAGCCTTATCTGAAACAAAAACAATATCAACACAATTGTCGATTAGTAGTAGGGTAACTAAACTAGTCACACCCTCCACCTGAATAAAACTACGCACAGCTGAGCATGCTAACCTTTTTGCTTAATTTTCATTACAAGTCTAACTTAAAAAAGTGTGTGTGTGTTTGTGACAAAATGAATGAAAGACATAAAAAATTTATTTATAACAACAACAACAACAACACACACACACACACACACACACACACACACACACACACACACACAAAGAGGCAAACATACACCACTGAATGAAAGATAGTGTATAGTCTCACTACTTACGTTGCCAGACTGAAACCCAAAAAGTCAGCAAATTTGAACTGTAACCTGAGGGGAAAAAGCAAACAGGCTTTTCATGTACAAAGACTAGAAGAATGGGTCACAACAACAACCACAGGCAAGGGCTATAGTGACCATTTTAGCTCTTACACAAAAACACTTACCATACCATATTCAACCCCCGAGAGCCCACACAGTTTTCACAACTTCCTTCTAGCTGAGAATGAATACACTTGCAGTGCCACACTATCAGCTCACACCAAGTTGTTAGCCTCAAAGTCCCACATCATATCAACATTTATCCAAGCCCCGGCCCGCCAAGGAGAAGCACAATGAGGGGCTTCCAGTACAGCTGATGATAAATTTCATGGAACATTATCATCCTTGTTGCTTGTCTGCTGGAGGACCATACAGGTGATGATCACAAAGAATCTGACGCTTGGTTACATCACGCAGTTGGAGAACATGAAGCCTTGTTACACAATACAGATGCAGATTAAAACTATTACATAAGCAGTATTGGAGAAACGGATGCCTTTCATAAAATCCAGGCAGAGAATATGACAACTTGTTACAAAACACTGATGGAGAAAATGAAAGCCTGGTGACATAATATCAGTGGAAAATCATGACAATTTGTTGCGCCACACTGTTGCATTCTAGCTCATTGTTTCATCTGCAGGACATTTATTTGGGGTGATGCTCTTTATACTGGTTGAGTGGTGGATTAGGAACAAAGAGTAACAGCTGCTTCCCGAGTGTAAATTGACATTAACATAAGAGGATTTGTAAAGGAGTATTACTATGGTGAGCCCTTGAAGTGCAAGACATTTTGCCTATCATCCTTACAACAATGTGGCATTCAGTTACGTCTGGTAAGTGGATCCCCCCCACCCCCCTCACCCCCAGCCGAAGTTTTTCTTTATTTTTGCTCAGCATAATAGGAAATCTTCACTAGCAAAAAGCAAGAACAAAAAAAACACATAAGTAATAACTGTGTTTGAGTTTATAAATCACACATCTGGATACCACACACGGAAGTTGTCTGCCGAGTTACATCCCTTTTGATTTGCAATTCATTTGGTTCAGTCTGTAAGCATATATGTATTATGCTCAAGTAAACTGGGGATTTGGAATTTGCAATCAAGGCTTCACGACCAAGCTGTTTTAAACTCTGTGGTTGGGGAGGACAACATTTCAAACCTTCTAGAAGTTTACCCTAGCTTTGAAGGACTTCTTTTTCCCTTTTCAGAGGCAGCACAGCTTATCCTGAATTGATAAAACTTCCCTTAAGAACAAAAAAAAAGGTCTGATCTATAGATGGTAACTGATGTTGCGTTCGGCAGCAACTACCAGGTTGCCCAGAAGAAAAACAAAAGTCAGTAAACCTTCAATATACCTTAGGCGAAAATTTTAGTTTCACAATGACACTTGTTTACATTGGTGTTGACAAGTTCATAGAAGACTGCCCCTGCACAGACTTGATGGCACCCTTTTTTGGGGGGATGCTCACTCACACAAGACATTACTGTCAGAAGTAGGATAAGCAACCAGTCTTGCATATGCTGGATCACAAACAACAAAGTCTCCTGTGGCAGGTTGCTCCATGGCCACCCGTTATTGATTATGCCCTGTGAACTGTGGCACCCAGACTGTGACTGGCTGACCTTGGCAGTGGCTGTATGGGAGGGGATCTAGAAAGAGCAATGCCAATGGGTGCCATGAGATGAGACAGAAAAAAAAGAAGGATAAAAAAAAAAAAAAAAAAGCAAAAAGTTCAGGTCTCAACGTTCTGACGATACATGCTTCCAACTTTCCAACTGTTGAGGTCTGAAGCCAATTATCAACTGGCCAGTTTGGTTTTCATGAGGTGGCTGAAAGAACGGGTAAGTTTCGCATCAGCAAGTTCGAAATCCTCTGATGGCCTGCGTAGCTAGATTTTTTCAGTTTAAAAACTGACTAAACAGGAGAGAAAACACACGCACACACACAAAAAAAACAACAAATCAACAACAAAACCATGCACACACACTCACACAACGAATAAAAAAGTATGATTTCAGTTCGGAACATACCATTCTCTTGTTTCAAACCAATGCCGAGGGTCAGTTTTTAGCCATATTCTGGCGAACTGCTCCTGTGTCTTTCTTTTGAACGGTTCCTTCGTTTATGCCTATGACTTGGTGACTGCCTGTTACCTTTCCGTTCATTATGGGTTCTTGATTTCTTGCTTGGACGATGTGTAGATGGGGATCTTGATCCGGACCTCATTTTGGAGGAATGACCTTGGCGATCTACACTTCTGCTTCTTGGCCTCGAGCGCCTAGGGCTTTTACCTGATGAAGACCTGTCATTACTGGAACGCCTCCTGGACCTGTAGTCTCTCCTCCTTGAAGAATGACCAAGGCGATCCAAACTTCTGCTTCTTTCCCTCTGACGCTTACTGCTTTCACCTAAGAAGGACTTGTTGGTTTCATCTTTACTCAAGTTATAATGCCGCAAGAACATTTTCAGTGCAGCCTTCAGTCTTTCATGGGAATCGGATTCCTTCAAGAGTGGGAAAAGGCTTTTTCTAAGGTTTTCATGCCTCTGGAAAAGGTCCACAAAACTAGTTTTTGCCTCATTTGCTCTGACATCTGACTTGCACACATCTGACAGCAAGCTTTGCATTTCCAGTTGACTAAGCTGATCAAACATTGCTAACTGCTTTTCCCTGTCTACTACTGTTTCGGTTTCTTGTTTGTCTATCTGCAGCAAGGCATGTAATTTAGTCATGAACAATTTGACGCGCTGGATGACATCATGCTTTGAGCCTGCAGTGGAAGAAGAACTAGAAGAGGATGTTGCAGGTTCCTCTGGAGGCACTGCTGGTCCTTTTTGTCCTCCTCACATTCTTCATCAGTTTCGTCTTCAGGAATAGGTAGGTCTTCCACTAAAACTTTCTTCTTTGCTTTGTCCACAGGGACATCATTGTTTCTTTGTCTGTCAAGTGAGTCAAGAGCCAGTTTGATGTGTTTTTCTCTCTGAGCTGAAGACAACTGCAATTCATAAAAGGTGTTCTCGATGAACTTTTCCAGGTCTTCACCAGCTTTCATCCAACTAAATAGTTCTGACACCTGTCTGTGCTTTTCTCCATCCTCTTCAGCACTTTGCAGGAGTTCACTAAGCTCTCGCTCAATTTTCATGACCTTCTGACTAGCTTCCTCTTGTGAAAAATCCTTTGTAGTGAAGTCGCTCTAACATCCAAAATCTTTTTTCAACCTGCTTCTGAGCATGTTCTCGTTGCATTCCCATACGTTGAAATTCTTTTCTAAAGTCACGAATCACTTCATCATCCAGTACATTTTTCCTGGCTTCTTCTTTGGGACAATCGTTGACAATATAGGCCTTAAGGAGGTCCATTCTGTAACTGATCCGTTCTTCAGCCTCTTCAAAAGATAATGATTGTCGCTCAAACTCGAGCAACAAGCTCCACCTATCTTCATCTTCTATTACCCGTTTCTTTGGCCAGATCAAATGGAACCCTCGTTTTTCATACTCCCTCAACAGTGCCATGCGTTCTTCCAGCATCTCCTTGGCTGTGTCAGCATCAATGTTGCGACTCGTGAAGTCCAGCATAAGGATGCGTCTTAAATCCTCCATAGCCATTTTCCTCTCCTCTGGTGACCTACAAATAGAGACAAACAAAAAGAACATTCAACATTTTCCATAGTTTTCAACAGCCATGTTGATACATAACTTGAAACTAAACCATACATGTCCTGATCCCAGACCTGTTTATCCTTAAACTGCTTTTGATGTACTTTTCAACAAAAATTAGCATACTTTCTATAAAGAGTTAAAAATAGGTTCTTTCTAATAAAAATACCTTTCACATCTGATTCACTGGCATACTTTGGACCAAACTCATGCTCTCTTGCTGTTTTTTGTTGTTCAGGACATGTTGTCAAAGAAGCAGACAGCATGACATGATTTCGTGTGCAGAAATTAGCAAGAGTTGTCACTCTTATGTCCGAGGCCCTGCTATGCTCACATCTCGCAAGTGCAATTATTGCTCTAGAACTTCATCTTTAGAATTCTTTTCAACAATTTTTTTTAGTTTGATGTAATTGCCAAATGTTTGCCACATGTGACTACAACATTTGGCAAAATTGTATTGGTAAACAGGTCTGTGATCCATAAGTCCCCTGAACCATTACTCTTACTTTCCCTGTTGACAAATTCAAAGGAGGGACTTCTCCTCCCACTCTGAGTGGACTAATATCAGAGGCTCCCAAAGTCAAAAATATTATCTGAACATTGTAGAAAGGTATACAGAATCAATAAAAAAAAAAAAAAAAAATCACTTTAACAGAAACAATGAGTATGAGGTAAGTGAAAAGAAACTCACTTCCAACATCACTTATGAATTTTTCATCTAACATTCAGATGAACATTCATCAATCAACACTGTGTCTGAAACCAGTTTTTATTCAATACTGTTGTATCAACCATTGGCTGTCTGAAAGTAATCAACAAGAAAATCAACATGTGTGTTGAAATTCAGATGGTAAAATCTGAATTTGTTTCAAAAACAAATCAATTAAAAGTGAAAACTTTGGAACTCAAGATCAGTTAACAAAATCATCAGCTAAAAAATAAGCGACAACCCCAACCAATCCAAACCCTCTCCCTTCTGTCCTGTTTTTCACTTTCTAATTTCAATCAACTGTAACATATTTATAATCTTAACTAATGTACATGGAGAGCCCCACTTTAAACTTACTGTTTCAAATTCTTCGCAAACAGATTGCTTCTCTATTTTATCCAAAGTGTGTAACAAGTACAATTGTTAGATGTACTAGAGACTATCTTATACTTCCGTCTACAACGGTCATTGGCTTCAGTTTCCTTCCATTCTATAGCACAACCAGAGAAATCCCCAGTTGGATCACAGAAACATTCATGGGAAGAAATGGGCTGAGACAAAGTCTGACAAAGCAAATGTACTTAGCCATATAAGGAGTTTAAGAACAAACTCCCCATTTTGGTAACACACTGTGTGCCATGTCAAAAGCCAGGCAGAATCTACAGTATGAGGTGTGAAGGTGCAGGCCATTATGCTCTGCAGGGGCAGTCCACCTACAAGATGGCCGAGTTTTGACAACAATTAAAAAACCCTCAACATTATCACCTTGGTCAGCTGGGTGTCCCCGGGGTGAGAACAAAGGAGAGAGCTGAGGGGCCAGAAGGCTGTCTTCTAATCCAGTGGTGCCAAGTGCTGGAATGCTATGGCCCTTTAGCCCTCTGGAGCTCAAGACTGAAGCATTCCTGAGCTGCCTTTATGACCCTTGAATGGCTTCAATGTGTGAGGGGGGGAAATATATGGGCTGTGGAATCTGGGAGGACAGCTCCCTTCCATTCCTTGTAAGGTCAAGAGTAGGAAAGGCATCCTCCAAGAGGAAGAGAGAGGTGTAATGCTGACCCCCCAAAATCCTGCCAGCTCAGGAAGAAAGGAGGGAACAGGGCAGGCTGGGTGGTTTCTAATGGAAAGAAAGCAGGCAATGTGCAGAGCAGAAGTGCACACACACACTAGATGAAAACAAACAATTGTTTGATTCTGCCTATGAACAGGCATGCACACTGGGAAGTCCTGGCCTGGCTGGTATGCCACATGCATGCTATAAAGCACAGTGAATATGATGTCAGGGAATGCACACACACTTGGCCTGAAAGGCACTGCACACATATTCCAAGAAGAAGCAAAAATGTGCAAGACAAAGACACACCTGTGCATTACAGGGTAAAGAGAGTGAGCAGGGAAACTGTGCATACCTCAAGGCAAGGCATGCCCACTGAAGACAGCCCATGTGCACAGCCACAAACATCAGAAATAGAGAACCAGCGCATGAACATAAACCAACAAGTACTGAACCCTGACTAAAGGGATAAGGTTTACAATGCCACAGGAATAGATCCGAGAGGTTTGAAGGAAGCCTTAGTGATCAGCGAGCGAAAATACGAGAAACAGAGCACAGTACCATGAGGCAAAGTTCAACCATCTCCTGAGAGATGGGACTGACATAAAAGCAGCTACGTGCTAATTTAGAAAAAAAAAATTCACACTATTTTTCATCATTAGAACTATATGCTAGCAAGGTTCTTACCTACTGATATGATTGGCAATTACTTGTTATATGTTGTTTAATTCAATGCTTAAACTTAAAGACAGCAAAAATAAAGTTCAGCTGACATTTGCGTAAACATTCATACAACCTCACCAGCGAACATGCAAATGCCCTTGCACACACTCACATACCCCACAAACTGCAGAAAACATCATGTCTTGCATATATCATGTGACCCTGGACAAGGACGGTTGAGGAACTACTGATAGCTTCTCTACAATGTCCCTCCATCTGTTGTGGCTTCCTACCACTCTCTGAGAATTGGTGAAGGACATGCATGTCCACTCCCTGATGCTGTTGTCACACTTCTTTATCACTCTGCTTCTTCTTCACCCCTCCCCCCCACCCCCACCCTGGCACCGGCTCTTCTAAATAGTGCTTGCTTGCATGACTTCATCTTTTTCCTCTTGATGACAGTGAGCAAGTCATAGTAAGGTCCACTGACTCATCTCACAATGTTGCAAACTTTCTGATTGGTGAGGTGATCTTTGTACTAGATGTTCAAGATCTATTACAACTTCCGGATTTTGATGCATTGTTGGAGACTGGCAATGAATGTCCAAGTTTCACATGCATGCAAAAATATGGACATGACCAATACACCCATGCATATTAAAACAAAACACACAACACAACACAACACAGAACAACCCCCAAGGTATAATTTATACTCACAACTGTCTTCTTTCAAACTGGCTGACGTCTCTCTCCATCCCAGTCTGCCTTGGTCCTTTGCACCGTGGGCGCCCACGACCAACAGTGCTCTCCACCTCCTGCACAACTGCCGTGTGTCTTCAGTCAGCTTGGACCTTTTCTGCTGCTTCTTTAGTCGGCTGTAGCGTTCTGGGTCACACTTTTTTGTTTCCACGCAAAGGGATACAATGACTATAGACACAAAATGGTCAATATATGTACATCTTTTTAGCACCCCCCCCCCCCAAGTGATTGAAAAGAGAAAAAAAAAAGCTGAAAAGAAAAAAAAGCTGAGTTAGAGACCCCAGCCTTTCAACAAGGTTACATGGAAACATTAAAAGTAGATAATGTAAGCAAGCATTCCTTTTCGCTTGATGCAAATCCCACATGCAAAGCAGTGCCTGTGAAGCCTGACACATGATGAAGATGCATTGACTTGCAACCATTCCTCCTCCACTACAACCCTGCTTCCTCTTTCTGTATGTGAAACCTGAAATTCGCCTCCTTGACTATCATCTGATATATCAATATAGTGTAAAAAAGCTTGAGTGCCCATTTCTGTTGTGTGGTAAAAGCACCAATGGTCCTAAATGCTTGACAAGATGTGTCACTGATTAGCATCTCCTCCCTTCCTTTCCTCCAAACCCTGTTACATTTTATCTCTATTTACTCACTTTATACATCTGCTTATAGTAGTTATGCTTAAATGCATGAGAACTGGGGCAGAAAAAAAAACAAACAAGACACACAGTAAACATGTTCATCACTGGGTTCTAGGGAAAATGTGAAGACCCTATCATCTTGACAGAGCTCTCAAATGAGGAGAACTTTGAAAGCTGCATCCGCAATGGATGGCTAGTACAGAGTTTCATAGAATACAAAAAAAAAAAAAAAGAGACGTGTTTTGTTAAAGTGAGTCAGTACACTAAGTTTGTCATTCTATGACTCTGTACAGGTGGCAAAACAGGTTATTGTGAACAGTATGTCCTCCCCTGGCACTCAGGTGACCAAATCCACCTCTTCTTCCCACACACAGCAACCACTGCCTGGGTCTGAAGCCATCACACTCAGACTCTGGTCCTCTAACCACCTAACAATCACACCTCACAAACACATTGTGTGTGTGTGAGTGTGTGTGTGTGTGTGTGTGTGTGTGTGTGTGTGTGTGTGTGTGTGTGTGTGTGTGTGTGTGTGTGTGAGTCTGTGTGTTTAAACCATGTTAAAAACACACTTAAGTCATGAAAAGACAAATTCTGGTAAGAACAAATAGTTGATTAAAACATAAAATCCATTGGGAAAAAATGATACCTATCGTTATAGGCTTGATTAGTCATATAAAGCACAGGAAATACATTCAAAATGATTTTGAGGTGTAGTTATACGTATAAATATACTGCATACCTTGAGATATTCATGTAAAGAGTTTTTGATAAAACAGATCCTTTACTCCAAGAAAGCATAAACAATTTGATTATCATTATTACTCAAGTCAAAATGGGGAGTTTTTATTATACTCCCTGTTTGGCTAGTATACTTACCATGTCAGACCATAGCATTCAACGGCAGTCAGTCAGCCAGTCAGCTCTGTCAGGCCGAATTTTTGTGGCAAATGCAGTCATAAGACAGTCACGTGACGCCACCCCACTTCCTTCCGCCCACGGAAGAAGCCGATGTTCGCTTCCCATACCTCATTCAGCGAGGCCTGCGCACAAGGTAACCAAAAGAACCTTGGCGCTAGAGGGGAAGGTAGGGCGGGGCATTAGAGTCTGACATGGTAAGTATACTAGCCAAACAGGGAGTATAATAAAAACTCCCCATTTTGGCGTCATAGACTGTACCATGTCGGACCATAGCAGAATTTAAAGGAATAGGAGGAGGGTAGAGCGCCCTAGTGGTTCTTGGGGTTAACCGATATCGCTGCACTGGCTGCCACAAAGGAGATCCCTTTAGAACCGTCAGCCCTGGTCATGCGGATAATATAGCCTTAAATAAAAGTTTATGAACGGGTTTTTCCGAACGCCAGTAGGCTGCCTCCAGGAGATGGCGCAAGGGGACAGAGTGCTGGAATGCTGTAGAAGTGGCCAGCGCTCTGACCTCATGGCCCGGGGAGAAAGGACCTGGAGGTCCTTGTATGCCTGGGCATAGGCAGATTTTACCGCATTGGATAGCCACCTAGAGATAGTGCCAGCCCTGATTCCTTGCTAAGAACTCTGGAAGGAACTTAAGCGAGACAGGGCCATCCCTGTGGAAGGCAATGTCTCATGGGTCCCCGCTGAGGGCATGGATCTCACTTCGTCTTCTGGCTGAGGCCAGGGAGAGGAGAAAGGTGGTCTTGAAGGAGAGGAGGTCAAAGGGGAGGGTGGGTAAGGGCTCGAAAGGGGTTTTCTGAGGGCGTCTAGCACAAGAAAGAGGTCCCACAGCGGAATGCGCCTAGGGGACTGAGCTTCCCGTAGGGCACCCCCCTAGATACCTCTCTGAGAGAAAGAAAGTCATTCTCGAAAGACGGGAAAGACAGGCCGCCGAGCTGGCGGATGGTGTGCAGATAGCCAACCTGTAGCCCCGATGGAGCTAGCAGAGAGCTTAAGAGAGGAAGAAAGGTGGGATAGGAAACGCCTATCTGGAGGTTGGAGGGGTGGATGTGGGGGACTGAGTTATCAGAGCACCACGCAACTCATCTCTCCCATCGGTAGTTGTAGAGGGACTCAGTGCTGGCCCTACGTGAGGCAGAGGCCAAATCACGTAGTCCTTGTGAGGCCCCTGCCCCTGCGAGGGTATCTAGGACGGACCGGGATCTGTGGGAGAGGGAGGTAGGGGCAGGTGCTCGCACTTGGGCTGGCATAGAAGCCAAGCGTGTAGGCGAAGCATCTGGGGGTTGGAGTGAGGGAGGCCTGAGCGGGGCTGCCTCAGCATGTCCCACCAACGGTTTAGCCGGAGGGGGGGAACATGGGTGAGAGACTTGAGGTCTGGAAACCAGGATTGGTTCGGCCACAAAGGGGTTATGAGGATGAGCCTGGGTCCTTCCAGCCACGCTTTCCTGATCACCTTGTGGAGTATGGGAAAGGGGGGAAAGATGTATGCTATGAGCCAAGGGAAGGGAGAGCGCATTGACTGCATACACTCGGGGATCGGGGACAGGAGAGACATACATCGGAAGATGATGGCTGAACCTGGTCACAAGAGAGATCGACCATAGGCTTTGACCAGTGTTCCCACACTGCAGTCAGTGTCAGCTTGTTCAGGGTCCACTCTGTGTGCAGAAGGGACCCTGATTGGCTGAGAGAGTCTGCCAGGATATTGCGTGTCCCCGCTATGTGTCTCACGCGGAGGGTTGTTCCCCATGCATGACACCAGCAAAGGAGGGCCTCTGTCCTCAGTGAGAGACCGATGGAGTGAGCCCCCCCACCTCCCCCCTTTGTTGACATAGTAAGC
Organism: Conus betulinus; assembly: GCA_016801955.1. Lineage (NCBI taxonomy): Eukaryota > Metazoa > Mollusca > Gastropoda > Neogastropoda > Conidae > Conus > Conus betulinus. Next base: position 690,087 of record JADBJO010000122.1, read on the forward strand.
TACCGATGTGTTGTCCGTGAGGAGAAAAACCAGTCGGTGAGAGATTAGATGTTGGAAGTGGAGAGGGCCAGCCTGACCACTTCCAATTCTAAGACATTGACATGGAGACGTGCCATCTGCGCGCGTCCCACACCCAAGGCGTGACTGTCCTCCAAGTGGGCCCCCCAGCCCAAGTTGGAGGCGTCCGTGTAGAGTTCCAGTGGCTGAGTTGGGAGAGAGAGGGGAACCCCGGTGGTCAGAGTGGACGAATTGAGTCACTCCGTGGGGGGATAAAGCCACTGGTCTCTCTCGGGGGCATAGAGCCACTGGTCCCTGGGGAGGCAGGGCGGGCTGTGGCGGCCCTGGGGTATGTGCAGGGTCTCCCCGGGGACCGGGATAACCTGGAACATCGGGGGGGGGGGGGGGGGGGGGGGGGGAGGGGATATCGAGAGACCGTGGAGAGGAGACCGTGGTGTGTCATACCCGCCCGGGAGCGTGCAGAGCTCCAGACACGTCCATGGTGTGGGCCTCCGAGGACGTAGGTGGGGGTGGTGAGGAGGGGGGCACGGTAGCCGAGCCCCCTACCCACCTATGCGCGAGTTGGATTGGCTGCGGCACCGTGTTCCCTCCACAAGAGGGATAGGCCAGGTTACCCATGGCCCCGCTGGTAGATCCTCCCCCCGGAGGAACGGGACCCACGGACGCTGCCCAAGTGGGAAGCCGAGGAGGTCAACTCTCCAACGTCCTGTACCCCTAGGGGAACCTGCGACAGTCGATTGGGGTTAGTCGTCGACCGTCCTTGTGTATGGACACGACCGGCGTCAAAAACTCAGCGTGGCCATACGCCCAGAATTATAGCCATGCCCGTGGTCCTGCCACGACGTGACTATAAAACTGCATCCGGAGTTAGGACACTCCTCATGCAGGGGTGTTGGCTGCACCTGTGCACAGTGGGGCAGAGCGTCATGAGACTGCGAGTCCAGTGGGGGGGGAGAACTAGTGACCCGCGGCTCATAGAGGCGAGTGACGGGTGGTGATTCCTGCCCAAGCCTGTCACCCGTGCCGGTCTGCATCTCGGCAAAAGTCCCCGGGGGCTGAGGGTCACGTGACGTGGCATAATAGAAAGAAGAAGTCTCACTTTGCGCAGGAAAGGTAGAAGGCAAGCTGGCCAAAGGAGATGGAGAATTTCAGTGAGATGATTTGGCTTGACTCGGCCCTTTGAGGGGAACCTTGCCCTTTGATTTTCTGGGCAAGTCAAAAGAGAGCCATTTATTAATGGCGGCCACTTGCCTTGTATCTTTCGAACGCAGCGGTTGTGCATCCAGCGGTCTGGTAGAGGAGGAAAGATCCCACATCCCCTCCGCGGAAAGGTTGTTCCATCTACCTTGGCTGTCCGTTCTTCCGTGGTAAGAAAGTTTGCTCTAGATCGAAATTGACCCGCAGGTTTTCCGGGAATGTGAGCGACTGCTGAAAGGTGGAGTGGCTTGACCCGACGGAGTCCTTCACCATGTTGGGCAATCGTGCCGAGCAAATCCACAGCACATTATCGCAAAGGGGAGAGACACAACGGTCGATCGAGCAAGAGATAATTAAACTCGATCGGGCGTGCGTAATGATATAAGTAATGATATAAGTATAAGAGCACGAGGGGTAGGTGAGAAAATCGCTTGTGTGATGTATCAGGGGATCGAGAAATCGTGAAAAACTCGATCACCGGTCAACAGCACCATCACCGAAAAGTGCTGAGTAATGCTGCGTTATTGAAGTACCGATCTGAGTGGAAAACAACAGTAGATCGCGATCGCGATCCGTGAGTTGAAGAAGGATGAGTGAAGACACAAGCGAAAGCATGTGCGTACAAACACGAGAAATGTAGATGCTAAACCACGTGTAGTACGATGGACTTATTACGATGAGGTGAAACAGTGAAAGCACGACCGGCAGAAAAAGAAGATGGCGGCCGAGACCGGCAACGCGATCGACGAACAGAATAGTGGCATGAGGGGAAAATAATGCGCAGGAGGGCCGTACACAGAGGAGGGCCGTAAGGAGAAGGCGAGCATGGTCTTGAAAGGCCCAAGGAACTCGAGAGGAGCTGAGGTACAGCACCAAGAAAACGAACTCGCGTGTGTAAAACGCCGATAAAACAAGAACCAGGATAACGACGATCGCGAAAATTAATTAAATGCTAGCCCACAAATAGCCCACACGGCAAAAGTACTAAGGGTTTAGTGCAAGCCACAAGTGAATGAGTCAAGAGTGCGAAACACAAGCAATCTTTACACAAAGACAAAGTATAGACGAGACAGAGCAGCACAAGACTTATCTTGCCTGGGCGACAGGCTGAAGTTGAATGAGGTACGGGAAGCGAACATCGGCTTCTTCCGTGGGCAGAAGTGGGGTGGGCGTCACGTGACTGTCTTATGACTGCATTTGCCACAAAAATTCATCCTGACAGAGCTGACTGGCTGACTGACTGCCGTTGAATGCTATGGTCTGACATGGTACAGTATATGATGCCAAACAAAGTCTTTGTTTCCATAAGAATCTCTAATGCACAAAGTGTCATTAAAATATTTGTAAGACAAGATATAAAAATAAAAAGAAAAAAAAAAAATGCCCTTACCAGATATGTCATCCTATGCTTCAGGCCAATGACGTGAAGTACCATGTTGTTCTGATTGCATTTGGCATCACAAAGCTCACAAGTGACCAGTTCTTCTGTTTGATCAAAAGTCTCAACCAGAAACCCTAGACCTGCAACAGAAAGATTATACATATCATCTGACTTACATGTGTAAATAAAGTGACTCTACATAATCATCCTGATGCAGCTTTTCTCATCATGTCTCTATAATCAACTTGACACTGGTGTTCTTTTGGCAATCTTGGATACTAAAACCAAAGCTGGACAGGTTGGATATATATTTTTCTATTCTTGGTGTTTCATGGCTCATACAAAGAATTATCAGGCACTGAAATCTAAAATCACAAACAGGAAAAGGGTGTGTGAATGCAATGCTTAAAGAAAAATAAATGGTATCAAAACATACTAAAGCAAAGGGTCTCACTATATTAACTGGATTCAGTCTGAGATAGACTGCAAAAATGAAACTGCTAACGTCCCACCTTAACTTGGTGAGTAGAGAAATAAAAGTGTCCTTTACCCTCATTTTCAAGAGCTCAACCAACAAGATTTACATAATTTGCAAATGGAAACGTTTCATACAAAATCAAATTTTTTCTTTTTCTTTTCTTTTTCTGTTTGAAAAGAAAATTGTTCAAAGATCAGAGAGATCAAAGTGGTGGTGGACTTCACATACTGGCCAATAACTACAGAGATCTGACCAGTTTTTTCCTTATCATGAACAACCTGGAATTTCCCACAGAATGAACAAGGAATTTCTTTGAAAAAAAAAAAAAAAAAGGGAATTCATAACTGCAGCAGAGATTCACAATAAACAGTTTTAAAAGATACACACATTCATCTCCCAAAATGAACTTGTAATTCCTTGTACAGAATGTCCGCATCACTTTCGGACATTTCAAGGCACTATTATCAGATGATGAATTTTAAAATGATTTTGGCTTGCACGTGATTTGGTTGTATACATCTTGGCACTAAAGTACGATCTTTGTCAACAAGAAAATGCCATCACTGGTCAAGAGACGTGTAACATAAACCAATCAAAAAGCATGTTTGATCAGTCGGTCTGATGTACAAATAGAAAAAAAACAATACTAATCTTCCTGAACTCCTAGGATTTTTGGCATTTACCTGGAATTTATGATTTTACCTGGAATTTTAGCATAGTATCAGAATAACTCTATCAAAACTGAAAATAAAACAGTTCTGATGCCCAATGGGAAAATCTTTGACATCTTGAGCAAACAAAAAACATCATCATGAGTTATTTCTGGCCATTAAGTTGTTGGATTTACAACTCTAACATTGCCAACATCCTTTCATATGGCTGCAAGACCTGCCATTTGAAAACTAACCATAACAAGAAACTGGAAACAGTGGCATCAGATGCCTCAGGGAAAACACGTCGAGTTCCACAGAATGACTTCATCTCCAGCAATAAAATCAGAAACATGACCAGTCAAACTCTATAGTGTCAACCAAAATCTCCACGCAATGTCTGGTCTGGAATGACACACTGAAAAACTAACGCTGTCAAGACCTGCACAGCCAGTTTTTCACAAAGTCCCTAAAAACTCAAAGGCCCTGGCTTGTTTGTGGAACTGTATTACCATGCATCTCTCCTGTACCATTTGTATCACACATCCTTTGCCCTTCATTCTCCTGTTGCGTGTATACATAGCATTGAGTCAAAACAGACAAATCATGTTTCCTTTTGTTGTAGTTGGCAATTTTTTAACATCCCAGATCATGGACGTGTAAAATTCAGGGTAAACATTACGCATACAGATACTCACCAACAACAGGCTCATCTGCTGTCAGGCTGGCAAAAACACCTTTCAAAACTGCTGTACTCATCTTTGCTGGATGAGCTGGGGTTCTCCTTGCGGTCTTGGACCTTCTTTGGCAAAGGTCCTGAAAAATACACATGTTCTTTTAAAGAAAAAAAAAAAAAAGAGAACCAAGAAAATCAAAACAGATGAAAACACCTGTATGGTGTATTACGATGAAACATGTTCCACGTTCATATTTTTAACTCCTATCTTTACTAACAGCCAACAGCAACAGAAGGAAAAAGGAAATTTATGAAGTCCTAACTCAGCTGTCTCTTTTTCTTTTTTCACTTTGATAAAGTTGTGAATTTGAAAATTATTGATAATTAATCAGACATGCATGTTAATACAAAGAATTCGGCTTAAGACCCTGATGATTCTGTTACACATATATAAAGTTTATCTTACCTGTGTGCTCAATGCTATATGTAGAATTGTACAAAATCGATGCTTTTACTGATAAACTTTGAGTACACAGACAAAAATATGCTGAGACACTCAACTGTGACAATTTACTGTTTGTGAGCTTCATCACATGTGTCAAGTACTCAGCGCAGCTATATTCTGGTTCAGTTTACAATGTCAAAGAATCATGTCCTGTGGATTTTTTAGGTGACAAAAATATATACAGAAATTCATCATCATCTTACTGATTAACATAAAAACATCACCAAAAAATCTTTTGTAAAGCATTATCAATATGTCCAGTTATGAGCTGCCATTCTCCTCTTCCTTTGTAACCCTGTTAGAACTCCGAACTCAACAGCTGTGAGGTCTTTATGTGTCTCATCATATTTAATCCTACCAGACAGCAACATTCAGGCAGCCACATTGTGTCTTTGGTACATAATTGCCTGCTCTACTCCAAAAGAAAGATGGAGTGGGATTTAACATCAAGCCTGTCTACCCTAAAAACTGCCGCTGGTGTACTTTTCAACTAAAATGAGCATTTCTTCCACAAAGTACATGTACCCATCTACCAAATCTTTTTTAAAATGGGAGGTGAAGGGGTGGGGCTGGATGGAAGTATTCATTTTCATCAACTTCACACAGCAATGGGTAGAGGTGTTCCTGATCTTCCAGTAACTACTGTGTGACAATAGAAATAGTTTCTTCAAATATAAATTACTTTGAAACCTGATTATTGAGCATCGCAATTTCTTCTTTTTTTCTTTCCTTTTTTTTTTCCCCCATAAGATAATAAGATAATGTTGCTTAGAGCCCAGTCGACCGCAAAGGGCCACATCAGGGCTGTCACCACGTTAAAATCATTTTTTTTTTTTTTTTTTTTTTCTCCATCCAATATTTCAGGGCCTGTAGTTCACATTATTGTTTTAATTTATTAGCATGTTGCTGAAGACTGAGACACGGCCAGACCGGCGATTTTGTGTGTGAAAGTTGTTGCTCTTTGACAGAAGCACACCAATAACCACTTGTCAAATTCATTGCATTTTCTCCAAGCGTGTGCAAAATACACCAAAATCGGATAGTAAATAGGTCTGTAACATACATGCAAGGTGTTTTATGCATGCATTCACAAATAAAACCTTGGTTTAAAAGTTCATCTGAGGGGCAAGGAAGGGGGATTCGCATCTACACAGATGATGACTCCATTGAATCTCTTCTAACCTGGCTGTCTCAAATAGGAATTGAACATGGGACCTCCACTCCCCAAGTTTGTCATCACCGTAGCAGCTGCTTTCACAGTTTCATGGCAAATAACATAAAAAAAAATAATAACCTTAGAATTTACATATTGTCATGAGTCGGCCGAATGTTCTCGAGCATTTAGGCAAATTAAGGGTAGTCTTGCTGTTGTTGAGAGCAAGTTCCTTGGGTTCTTCAAGTGTGTTACTGAAGGAGGGGAGTTACTGGGAAGTGTTTCACATGTCCGAGGGATAGTGACAAGTAGTTGCCGACCTGCCGGTCCTGGCTAGAGAAGAGTGTCCACCATGAGACTGGCTATTAACTGGGTTGTCCAGCGGGCTAAAAGGAAGGCAATCGTGTCAGGTGACCGTCACGGGTAGGCGACCGTCAGCCTGCAGGCAGAGTACAGCGACCCTTCAGTCGTTCTTCTTCTGAGGAATGAATGGAAGGCTTCGGCCTATTGAGTAATTTGCACCTTGTCGTATGTAGAGGTAGCAAATACTTGAAGCATCAGTCCTGGCTGGTAGAGAAGTCCAGGCTGTTAGTATAATGGGTAGCTTTGGGGAATGGAACATGAGTTGAATAGGAGGTTATGCATTAACCACTTGGTACCCAAGTCCTTGTTGGTGCTAACAGTGTGTGTGTGTGTGTATGTGTAGGTGACTGACTAGTGATTCCATTGGTGGAATAAAAATAACTTGGGGAATTATTGGTACAAATCGTGTGTGATGTGTGTGTGCCAGTGATTCCATTGGTTTGAACCAGTTAAACTCGAGTTCTCTCTTGTTTGAGAATGGATATAAGGTGCCTGGAAAACCAGGGAAGTGTGTGACTCACTTAAGGGAAAGTGAAACGCCCGTCTTGCTGAGGGCTCAAGAAAATACAGCGTGAAGCAGAGGTTTGCTGTCGCCTCGTTGTCTCCTGGGTGGGGACGTAAGACAGTGGAGGTTGCTGTAGCCTCGGAGCCGACGACGAAAAGAATTGTCTCCCGTGTGGGGACGGTCGACAGCAAGACGTGTTAGCCTGTTGGAGCCTAGACAGGGAGCTGTCAGACAACGGTGGGGTGTTTGCAGCCAGAGAAGACCTGTGGGAGAGGCCGACAGGAGCCCTTTCCGTGGAGAGGGCGAAGTGCAGTGGAGTCCGGGAGCTCGGGTCTGAGGGTGCAACGCGAGCTACGTTGCCAGTGTCCCCCAACTGGGATTTGGCCAATCGGGAGGACACAACAGTGTGGCAGCTTCAGCTCGTGGTCGCACAGTGTGATGAGAGAAAACTGACGGTCAACCAGGAATGCTGGCAAGTTATGGACGTTTCATTTGTTCTTAAGTTTATAAATGTGCAAATGTAATAGTGAAATATTGTCTTTCCTGGTTAAGTAAGAATCACTGAAGAACAGGGGGGATGCGATTTATGAGATTGTCTGTATGGTGTTTACATTGTTGTATGATACAGATAATTGTGTTGTGTAGTGACGGGTGGGGGCTCGGAGTCAAGTTAAATAAAAGTTGATTATTTTCTGTGAAATGTTATTGGTTTCCCGTCACCTTTGTGCGGGCCCGATGTGAGTGACAGAGTGCATGTGTGCCTATGCGAGAGCGCATTTTGGTTGTGAAAAGCGTAAATACTTCTGTCTATAACCCCCTGCATCCCTGAATATGATAATCATATTTTAATAACGAGGGGGAGCGTCGGAGACCCGTCACAAATTGGGGGCTCGTCCGGGATGAACATAAATGAGTCATAAGTGATTTTGATTCTGGGTTTTGTTCAAATTGCTAAAGGATTTGAAATTTGCCATAATTGGGAAACCTAGATTTTTTTTTTTCTTACCGGGGGAGAGACGTTAGTCATGTGTTGATTGTTTTGATCTTTTTTCATGACTGTGCCTGTTGTTTGAACTTGCTTGATTTGGTTGCTGTTGAGATTGATTGTGTGTGTAGCACAAACTGTTTGATCGCTTTATTTAGGAGTGATCGTGTGGATCGCTTTTTACGAGTGATCGTGTGTGGATATCGCTTGTTACTGTGGTTGTATTAGCTGGCTGATCGAGGGTTAGATAGCTTCAAAATGTCGAGTGAAGAGGGTGCTGAGACAATGGGTCGCTGAAAAAGATGGACCTCATAGAAGAAGGAAAAGCTTTAGGACTAAAGGGTCCGGAACTGAAGGCATATGTAGATGAGAACTGGCCCCGTGTAATCGAGGCTCAGAAAATACAAAGGGACGGGAAGAACAGAAGAAAGAGAGAGAAGAAGAGAGAAGAAACAGAGAAGAGAGAGAGAAGAGAGAAGGAGAAAGAGAAAGAGAAAGAGAGAGAGAGGAAGAAGAGAAGGAGAAGAGGAGAGAGAGAAAAAAAGAGAGAGAAAGAGAACGGGAAAAAGAGAGAAAAAGAGAGAGAGAAAGAGAAGAGAAAAAGAGAGGAAAGAGAGAGGGAAAAGAGAGAGAGAAGAGAGAGAGGAAAAGAGAAAAGGGAAGAGAACGGGAAAGAGAAGAGAGAGAAGAGGGAAAGAGAGGAGAGAGAACGGGAAAGGGAGAGAGAGAAAGAGAACGGGAAAGAGAGAGAAAGAGAAAGAAGGGAGATAAGGCAGTTTGAGTTAGAAAAATTAAAATTGGAGAAAGGAACGGGACGGGACGTGGACGCAAAACCTCAAGCAAACTTTGCACCACATGTCAGTCCCTTGATCAATATGCCAAAGTTTGATGATAATCCGGACCATTTAGAGGATTTCATTTCGCAATTTGAAAGGATTGCCAAAGATCAGGGCTTACCCGAGAACGGTGGGCCCACAAATTTGTCCGCACTGCTGCTGACACCCAAAGCCAGGGATGCTTTTTTCTGCTTACCACCGGAAAAACAGATGGATTATGAGTCGGTGCGCGATGCTTTGTTTCAGAGGTACCAGGTAACCGCCGATAGATATAGGAAATTGTTCAGAGAAACTGTTCGTAAATCAGGTGAGACACACGTACAGTTCCTTTATCGGCTTAGGGCTCTCTTTGACAAATGGATTAGGTTAGGAAACATCGAACAAACTTTTGAATCTTTGAGGGAGGAGATCGTTAAGGAGCAAATTCTCTCCACTTGTCGGAAGGATCTCACAGTATTCTTGGCAGAAAGAGAATTAGGAAGTTTAGAGGAGTTAGTGAAAGTTGCAGACAGGTATGAATCTGCCCATGATCAGCGTAATGGGGGTGAAGGGATCGAACCAGTCGTCCCGTAATGCCCAGACCACACAGGCAGGGAGTGATTCGCCGACTCCCTACACAAAGGAGGCGAGACCACAGTTAGAAGCGGATTCGAAGTCCCGTGGCAACAGTGGGACTCAAGAGAATGTTAGAGTGAAACGCACATGTTTTAAATGTGGGCGAGAGGGTCATATCGCCAAGGACTGTAGCGGACTGCGAATACATTCAGTTGTTGCCGTTGATACAGTTCAACAGGAAGGGCAGAGTGCCACCACCAACTACTAGGGCAGTAGTAAACGGGAAGCCTGTGACCTGCTTGTTAGATACAGGATTGACTCTGGCGGCAATGGTAGAACCCGGTTTTGTGAGAGAGACAGACTATACAGGGGAAACCACCTGCGTGCGATATGCAGATGGAAGAATTAATCGGCTACCTTTGGCCCATGTCAAAGTAGAGTCAGAGTTTGTTAGGAGTACTCTCACTGCAGCAGTGCAAAAGAATCTTCCCTATCCAGCTTTGTTAGGGGGTAGGTACATCCTTTCCAAAGCCTAACCAGGCTGCCAGTCAAGTAGGGAAAGCAAGTGTAGTGCAGAGTAGGAACTCCAACAGGAAAGTAAACAGAAAGCAGGTGAAGTGCACAGGCGCCGCTGGCAGTAGAGCTAGCGCTGATCATGGTGTGTGCGTGGTGGTGGTGCAGTGGACTATGAAATAGGTCGTAGTGGCGGTGCCGTGGGCCATGGAGGTGGCCGTAGTGGCGGTGTCATAAGCCATGGAGGTGGCAGTAGTGGCAGTGCTGTAGGCCATGGTGGTCGTAGTGGTGGTTCAAAAGTTGTTGGCGTTGCCGTGGTAGTCAGAAATGTGTAGGAGCCACGGTGGCAGACCTCAGGGTCGGGGCCAAGAGGGACCACAGAGTAACTGGAACCGGCAGCTGGGCTGGAACCGGGGTGGCTGTAATAACGCATGGCAAGAAGGTCGAGGTGACCAGCCATCGTTAGAAACTGCCAAAGATAGTCGGCTCATAGGAGCAGATAAGCCAGTGTTGGAAAAGGGAGAAGAAAATAACGCCCATAAAGCAGTGGGCATAGGCACTGAGTGGGATTCGAACCAAGGAAGTTCCACACAGGGAAGGAAGATGGATTCGGATAAGATGAGTGAGGGATCATCTCTTAACATTTTGAAAAGGGGAGATGATCGTCGTCGCAGTGAATGGGCGCGACAGCCAGTTCACGTGATCTTCGCACTACAGACCCTGAGGCAATGGAAGTCAAGGGGATTGAATGCCAAGGAGATTTTGCCGAACAGGCTAGAAGAGGATCGCGCAGATTTTCACGCGCTCCTTTGAGGACTAAAAGGTGTGAACAGGTGCGCTGACTCTCTTGTAAAGCCTGGAATGCGCAGACTATCCGCCCCAGGTACTATTGGCGAGCCACAAACGTCAGTCAAGACTGAGAGGGGTAGAAGTAGGTCAAGAGGAGGAGTAATGCCTTCGGGGTGCTGTTGCTGTTGTAGTGTGAACAACAGAAGTAGAACAAGAGTAGGAGCAATGCCTTCAGGGTGTTGCCACTTTAAGTGTGGGCGGTAGCAGTGGGAACAGTAGTATGACCACTGCCTACGGGCTGCTGTTGTTGTGGCGTGAGCGATCATCCGTTACGGACAGCTACGGGGTAAATAATGTAGCTGGCTAGTTGGGTACACAAACTGTGGTGACTCTGAAATACTGTTTTGCTTTTCTTTTGATTTTGAAGGCCCATTGTGGGGCGCGGCTGAGCCTATATTCATGTGTTATTTTTCATTTTTTGGATATATGTTTATCAGTTGATGTGGTTTTGTTCATTGCCATTAGGGCTGAGTGTATGCTCACACGATATATGATTTTTTCTGGTTGATATCTGTTTGCTCATGTTGTTTTGTTCACTGATCGGTAAAGTGTGGAAATATCCTATTTTGTAACATCAGGATAAGTGTTTAATTTGCATATTGTGTGCAAGAGCGTGTGTGGGGCCACACGCCTGAATTTGAACCCTGTGTTAGTAGATTGTGGCCACACGCCTGAAATTGATTTTGATGTTACGTACGTTGGGGCACACGCCTGAATTTGAATCTTGTCTTTGTGGATGTGTGGCCACACCTTGAATTTGAATCTTGGGTTAATCATGGCTGTGCTATTATTAGAAGTGAATGGAATGATTAATTAATATGTATAAACATGCTGATAGCTAACGCTATAGAGAGAGTTCTGGATTATATGTGAGCCAGTTTAGAGTTAAATGTTTTGCACAGTCGCTTATGACTGACCAAGAGTGATCTTTGGATTATCTGATTGATTTATTGGTTTTAATTGGGTACATTATCCATGTTAGAGATGTTGACGGAAGTGATGTCTTGAAGCATAGGGGTAGTACTGTTATATCGACCCATGCAATTGAGTTTGTTTTATCCAGTCTGAGAACATTTCGTCCTGGAGGAAATGTTGGTTGGAACAACATTCTTAGGTACGGGGGTGTCATGAGTCGGCCGAATGTTCTCGAGCATTTAGGCAAATTAAGGGTAGTTTTGCTGTTGTTGAGAGCAAGTTCCTTGGGTTCTTCAAGTGTGCAAATTCAGGCATCACCAGAGGGGAATACCCCGAGTCGTTTACTGAAGGAGGGGAGTTACTGGGAAGTGTTTCACATGTCCGAGGGATAGTGACAAGTAGTTGCCGACCTGCGGTCCTGGCTAGAGAAGAGTGTCCACCATGAGACTGGCTATTAACTGGGTTGTCCAGCGGGCTAAAAGGAAGGCAATCGTGTCAGGTGACCGTCACGGGTAGGCGACCGTCAGCCTGCAGGCAGAGTACAGACCCTTCAGTCGTTCTTCTTCTGAGGAATGAATGGAAGGCTTCGGCCTATTGAGTAATTTGCACCTTGTCGTCTGTAGAGGTAGCAAATACTTGAACCATCAGTCCTGGCTGGTAGAGAAGTCCAGGCTGTTTAGTAATGGGTAGCTTTGGGGAATGGAACATGAGTTGAATAGGAGGTTATGCATTAACCACTTGGTACCCAAGTCCTTGTTGGTGCTAACAGTTGTGGTGTGTGTGTGTATGTGTAGGTGACTAGTGATTCCATTGGTGGAATAAAAATAACTTGGGGAATTATTGGTACAAATCGTGTGATGTGTGTGTGCCAGTGATTCCATTGGTTGAACCAGTTAAACTCGAGTTCTCTCTTGTTTGAGAATGGATATAAGGTGCCTGGAAAACCAGGAAGTGTGTGACTCACTTAAGGGAAAGTGAACTCGCCCGTCTTGCTGAGGGCTCAAGAAAATACAGCGTGAAGCAGAGGTTTGCTGTCGCCTCGTTGTCTCCTGGGTGGGGACGTAAGACAGTGGAGGTTGCTGTAGCCTCGGAGCCGACGACGAGAAGAATTGTCTCCCGTGTGGGGACGGTCGACAGCAAGACGTGTTAGCCTGTTGGAGCCTAGACAGGGAGCTGCCAGACAACAACGGTGGGGTGTTTGCAGCCAGAGAAGACCTGTGGGAGAGGCCGACAGGAGCCCTTTCCGTGGAGAGGGCGAAGTGCAGTGGAGTCCGGGAGGCTCGGGGTCTGAGGGTGCAACGCGAGCTACGTTGCCAGTGTCCCCCAACTGGGATTTGGCCAATCGGGAGGACGCAACAGTGTGGCAGCTTCAGCTCGTGGTCGCACAGTGTGATGAGAGAAACTGACGGTCAACCAAGGAATGCTGGCAAGTTATGGACGTTTCATTTGTTCTTAAGTTTATAAATGTGCAAATGTAATAGTGAAATATTGTTTTTCCTGGTTAAGTAAGAATCACTGAAGAACAGGGGATGCGATTTATGAGATTGTCTGTATGGTGTTTACATTGTTGTATGATACAGATAATTGTGTTGTGTAGTGTGACGGGTGGGGGCTCGGAGTCAAGTTAAATAAAAGTTGATTATTTTCTGTGAAATGTTATTGGTTTCCCGTCACCTTTGTGCGGGCCCGATGTGAGTGACAGAGTGCATGTGCCTATGCGAGAGTGCATTTTTGTTGTGAAAGCGTAAATACTTCTGTCTATAACCCCCTGCATCCCTGAATATGATAATCATATATTTAATGATTCTGAAAGCATTATCTGTAGCACGTAAAATTCTTGTTCGCTTCATTTGTGTCTGTCTGAATCCAGAATGAAATACTCACTGCCAGCATCCAAAGCTTTCAGTGCCTGTAACACACACAAAAAAAATAAAGAAGTAAATTATTCATCATAATAAGATAAAATGACCCCGTTTCATTCCTTAACAAAATATTGTTGTAGCTAATAATCTGTGCATCGATACCGAGATGTGATGAACCATGCACAAAAGACTAAGTGTGCACTTGTTTAAGTAATTCTACTGCAGGATCAGTTGCACTTTCTCTCTCATTTTCCACTTAGAAGAAAGTAAACTTCCAACCCTTGTCACACTATCTTTAGGTTTGGCCAAGCTACCAAGGAATATTCACTTCTAAACAAGAACCTTTTTGAAATGTCTCTGTTTCAGCCAACATGCAATCATCTGTTTCTATACATAAAGCATGTGTGAACAACAACAACAACAACAAGAATAAATATATTTCAGATTTCAGGTTATCAAAGTACTTATTGAAAGCATGGGAAGATGTTTCTTCAGGTACAGTGAAATATGATTACAAGGAAAATGTCCATCAGTCAGCTTTGCTTGTTTTCTGTTTGGAGACAGGTTGAAAGAGGGAATGGTGATGGTCAACATCTGCTGCTACAAATATTGACTCTAGATCTGATATGAGGGGAAAAAAGTGTAATCTGCTCAATTCTACTGAACTGGCATGTATCTAAGACAAGTGTATGGTCCTGTTTCACAATTAACTTTTGCGTTTTCATTAGTTGCATGTTACTGTGCACAAATGCCCCCCCCCCCCCCCCCAAAAAAAAAAAAAAAAAAAAAAACCACCCCATAAAAATAAACAGCATCAAATTTCTAGGGTGTACCACTTACCGTTTTTTACCCAATTCTGTGTGGTCATCAATTCCAATGTCCTGCTTATTAGTACTGCTATTAACCCCCTTCTCCACATTATCTTCCCCTCCACACTACATGGTCAAAAAACACTGATGATGCCCCTCAAAGTATCACTACAATGGGTTCTCTGTATGTGTGAACCATAATAATAAACAAACAAATCTAAAGAAGAAACCCAGTAAATTTAATACCGTACGTTTCAAATCAGTTTCTTAACTTTAAAAGCAAGCTTCATTTGGGGTTTTTTTTTTTTTTTCCCTTTTTGTTGTCATTATATACATATACTGAGACACACACAGAACATGCTTTGTCATATTTCAGATTTAAAGGATATGAAACATTTCATTTGAATTTTCTAGGATTTCTGTTTCAACCCTTTATCTTACCTACTTTCAGTGCAGTCTTATCTGTAGACCTGAACATAAAACCTACAACAGTTTCTGAGGAACACAGTTAAAACTGCACTGACTATGGGATCGAATCTAAATCCCTAGAAAATTCAAAGTAAATGGAATTTTCGTATCCTTTAAAACTGAAATATGGCAAACACATTCATCTCTACTGCCACAGGTGCAATACCTTGAGGTGTTTCTTGCCCGACATGTGACTCCATAACATTTGTTCAGTGGGTAGATGAAGTCACACACCTGAAACAAAAAGCCTAGTTTTCACAAGCTGCACACACATATCATAAATAGCAGCACACATGAACACAACTGAAAAAAAAAAAAAAAACATAAAGAAAGAGAAATAAATTCACTGTGTTTGATATAACCGGTTAGTGCTCGGATAGGGTGGAATGGATGACCTTTTTGCTTTTCTTTAAGCATATAAAAGGATGAGGCTTGTTTTCAACTTGGAAACAAAATGATTGCCACAGTGTAAAGTTCTATTAGTTCAATTGGAACAATTCTGCTTGTTTCAATATCCTGTATGCGGATGCATGCATACACACACACACACGCGTGTGTGTGTGTGTGTGTGTGTGTGTGTGTGTGTGTGTGTGTGTGTGTGAAGTGTGCATGCATGTGTGCATGTGTCCGAGTATTTGTGAGACATGCCAACTGCTTGAAAAACACTGACAACTAGTGATGTGGGATCAAGAGAAAGGAAGGTGGGGAGTGGCCAAAAAAAGGGTCCCTGTGACCAGAATAGTACTGACAAAGCTGAAAACTGAGATGAGAATTGGTTGGGGTTGGGTGTGGGAAGATCAAACAAAATGACTGGTACCTAATCCACAGCCATTTTACTGAATTTCTCCTATTCAAACATTTTCAGCTCTTTCCTTTCCCTTCACTGCAATCATCTAGCTGTAAATGGCAATGCATCAATATATGCCTTCACCAAAAATTAACAACTAAGTTTATATGTATTGGTATTACATGAAAAACAATTCTGATGGAATCCAGCCCTCAACTTCCAGTCTGCAAGTCTGTGATACTAACCAGTACACCAAAGCAACTTGGTTAAAAATGTGTGATTTTTTTACAAGCATGCCAACTTCCTGAAGATTGAAAAAAAAAATTGACTGTGGTGGGAAAAAGTGGAAGATGTGATAAAAAGTGAGGAAAAATCCAACAGGCTGTGCTTTAGATAACCTGCTGCTGCAAATTGCAAAATAACAGATTTGCTACTTTCAAACATATTTTCAACAATTTTCTTTAAGATTTCACATCATTGTAGGGAAAAAAATCAGCAAGTGGGGGGTGATGTTCCAAAGATTTCCAGCAGCAAGGAAAAGGAAATCAACTAAATAAAGATGAGAAAATCAACTGAAACAGTGAAAAGTGGACCACTGACAAGCCTGGTTTTATTGTTGAAAGCCATCAAGGAATGCTTAATACAAATCCAAGTCAGATTTACCTCACAAATACGGGCCAACATAGTAGTCCGCCTCCTCTTCTTCTTCAGCTTCCTCCATTGACTTTTTCCTGCTATTTTTCCCTGCAAGAAGAAACAGATCATTTCAACAGACATCAGCTGTGTGCAAAACTATGCAATCATGTCCACATAATGAACAATGAGGTTGATGGCCTTTG
Source organism: Conus betulinus (assembly GCA_016801955.1). Taxonomy (NCBI): domain Eukaryota; kingdom Metazoa; phylum Mollusca; class Gastropoda; order Neogastropoda; family Conidae; genus Conus; species Conus betulinus. The sequence continues at coordinate 706,431 of JADBJO010000122.1, forward strand.
CATGTGGCTTTAACAACTTAAGACTAATAAACAATGCCAGCTTCTAACAAATAAAAGACGGTCCTATAGCACACAGCCAGACCACGACATTCAAGACTGTAGTTTCGCTTCATATTCTAAAGTGACGTTTTCCAATCCTCTTTTTCAATCTTGTGAGCATCCTGCTGGGACTTCACCAAGTGACATGCCCATTCATCTTTACATTAAAATTTGTGCTCTAGAACAGGTAAAACCAGGTGTGCTGAGGTGTGAAGTGATGGGTCTTGGTCCAGCTAGCGCTGCTTTTGTTTGCACAACTTTAGAGAGCACTTCAGACTTGGATTCCTCACCTGAAACAATTGCCCCAAGGTACTTGAAGCTCTGAACAGTCTCTAGTTTTTCTTCGTTGATGGCCATGTTAGCACTGATGTTGTTGGTCTTCTTGGTCATAAGTTTTGTTTTTCAGTGCTGATCTCCATGTCGAATGCAGTTGAACATTTGTAAAGGCACTCTGCTAGGTTGGCTAGTTCCTGCTCTTCTCCTGCTAGCCCATCGATGTCATCAGCAAAGCGTAGGTTTATTACTGTCCTGCCACCAATGTTTATTCAGCCTTGATATCTCTCCAGTGTGTCAGTCATAATTCTCCCCAGTTAACTGTTGAAAAGAGTGGGTGAGAATAAACAGCCTTGCCTCACTCCAATAGTTGTCTTAAACCAGTCTCCTATGGTGTCAATGAAGAAGACTGCGCTGGTGACCTTATTGTAGAGGCGTTCTATGGTCCTGATTGGGATGGTGTTGATGTTGTACAGTCTTATGGTCGCCCATAAGGCTGCATGCCACACCCTGTCAAAGGCTTTTTTGAAATCCACAAAAATGTGGTACGTCCTGCTGGTGCTGATGATATCTCACACATTACCCTCAAGTTAAGAATGTGTCAGTGGTATTGTGACTTGCTCTAACCCTGCCTGTTCTTCAGCAATGATCTTCCCTGCTTGTGGCTTCAGTCTCTTCAAAAGGATCTTCAGCATCACCTTGCTCTGATGACTGATAAGACTGATGGTTCAATAATGCAGTTCATGCATAAAGCAGATAACACATCAAGAGAATTAAAAAATGGAATTTATGCATAGGTAGGAAAAATCAGGCTTTTTTTGGCCTCTGCAGGGGTAAGAATTTTCCATATGGAAAATATGACATGGAAGATGGAGTCAAGGGGCAGCAAAGACTAGCAGGTTACAAGGGCAATGGCTCAGGGAGTCAGGGAGCTTGGGGCCCCCTCCCCTCTCCCCAACATCCCCTTCACCAAAGACAAAAAAAATCCTTTTTGTAGCAGTTAAGCAGCCTTCCAGAAGCCACAGAAGTGTTTCAAATAGGTTTGCATACAGGAGACACAGACCTAGCTTTGACTGATGAAAAAAAAAAGTAATATTACAATAAATCACTGAAACAGTTCTTAACTCAAATGACAGCAATAAAGTCATAAACATGTACCTTCATATATCTTTTTTTGAATCTTCAGTCTCCAACATCCAGATAAAAAATAAAACAGTAACAAAAACAGAGGACACAAAACAACTATGAAGACTAAAATTCACAAAAACAAAGAAAGAAATGTACACAACATTTTGCAGTGCGTTTTCAGAAACATCCAAATGTCCACCCCTCTTCCCCTTCTCAAAAATAGAATTCCTTATTAGACACTTGCAAAATGGCAACTGCTGACCCCCAGGCAGAAAACCTTTTTCTTTTTTTTTGCTGTCCCAATCTCTGCGCCACCTCAGAGGCAGTGCACTCATGCCGCTCATTCCGACACCCCATCCACAGCCACAGCCCCGGTGGGCCCTGCCGCAGCCCCAGCACTGGCAATCCACAGGGAGCAGTCAATGTCAAGTTGTCAAGAGGCAACCCACCGGAGGGGACATTGCACTGCTGCCGAGTCACTTCGGTGGTGTTCAGTGGCACCTGTTCTGATCTAACATATGCAGGACACCACCTACTATGCCCCCTACTGACAACAATAATCGCATAGTCGCAGAGCCGGCGTGAGTGAGCTCTCCCTCCGGAGGGCGCCACCACGTCTGTCCAACGACAGCCCCCAAGGACCCATCGATACCGGTGACCCCGACAGAACCAAACCAGGCCACAGACATGGAGAGGACATCGAAATTGAGGTCACCATGACAGCAGGGCATGAAGGGCCACAGAACTTGAGACATTTTTTTTTTTATGCTGATCGATGAGAATGAGGATAATAAAGATGATGCTACAGATTTCCATTTTGGTCTGAGACTACTTGACAGGGCTGTACTCTACGCTTCCTTTCATAACATATCCTGGCATCAACCAGGCCGAGAGATACAGACATCTGCAGTGTTGGTCAGGAAATTTGAGCAACACTTTCAGAAACGCATCCATTAAGTGGATGAAACTTGACTGTGTGGTCCCAGTCTTCCAACTGAGTCCTCAGCAAACTCAACTCTGGGTAGGAGCCGGTTGGGGAAGAAAAACCCACATGACTGATGGGATTCAAACCCACAACCTCCCAGCCGGGTGTCCAGGCAGAAAACTGTTACACATACTTCTGAGCATGTTGAGTGAAATCATCATGTTCAATTCATCATCTTACACTGTGATGGGTCACATCATGCGATAAAATTGGTCAGTAACCCCCTTCTCTGTCCTCACCTTGAAATGAAGTTGAACTGTCCGGTTCTTGATAAACCTGCGATGAATCTCCCCTGGATGGTGAAGCACTTCCATTGTTACTGCTGACTGGTGAATCATTTCTACCCAAACGTCTGCCAGTCTTGGAACATGATTGTGTCTGAATCCGGAATATGAGTCATCCTGCCCTTCAGACGTCATCTGATTGTGGTTGGGGTAACCTTCTGGCACTCCTTCTGGAGGGGGACCCATCATCCACTCAGGATTTGGAAAGCTTCCTGGGCCCATCATCGGTCCTTGTTGTGGAAATCTCTGCCCACATATTTCCCCACCTGGACCCATCATTGGTGGTCTCCACATTCCTGGTCCGCCATGACCCATCATTGGTCCTTGCCACATTTCCCCACCACCAGGGCCCATCATAGGTGGTGGAAATCCTCCTGGTGGCCCCATCATTGGCCCAGGCGGCGGGAACCTTTGCCACATTCCGCCAGGATGTGGGCCCATCATCTGCCATGGAGGCGGGAATCTTTCCCCCATTTCTGACTGCAGTGGATTCACTGTTCTTTCCAAACACAATCCTCCAGCAAATTCTGATTGTTGTAGACTGTGACCAGCTGTTGTCTGTGGCTGCTCTAGGCCAAACCAAATTGTTGTGGTTTTACTTTTTGTCTTAAAGACAGCCCTCTTGTCCACTGCTTTCCATGTTGGTTCTAGAAGTCTGCTTGGATTCCTAAACAAAATTCAAAGACACATATTATAATACAATGATTTGAACCCAAGATTTCTGATGGATTTCTAGTACTTAACAGCAGCATTTACTAAACAAGAAAAGCATACAGAAACACATATTGCTGTCTTCCAAGGGGATAAACGTTTTTCTGTTTTGTACGCAAGAGCAGACTGCCACTAAACTTTGCTTGTTCAACCAGACCGGCAAAACACGCTTTTGTGAAAATATGCATAAAATCACACAAAACCATGTTTCAAACCATGAAATACCATACAGCACTGCAAGTGAATGAACAGAAATGAAATGCATGCATGCATGTGTGTGTGTGTGTGTGTGTGTGTGTGTGTGTGTGTGTGTGTGTGTGTGTGTGTGTGTGTGTGTGTGTGTGCGTGTGTGTGTGTGTGTGTGTGTGTGTGTGTGTGTGTGTGTGTGTGTGTGTGTGTGTGTGTGTGTGTGTGTGTGTGTGCATGCGCCCATAACTGAAAGTTTCAGGGCTGGGAGCATTAAGTCACCATGGGTGACTGCAGTTGCGGGTGAGCAGGTGGATTGCAAAACTGACTGCTTGAAAATAGCTGGCTGCACTGGTCTCTCATTTCTCTGAGAATTTCTGAAAACTTGAAAACCTTCATTTCAATCTGAAATGTCTGTTGAACTCAAAGTTCTCACTCACTGCTCACAAGCCAAGCAGAGTTAAAATAATCCAACTAACTCCACAGACAAAGGCAATTTTTAGATATACAGCGCTCTCTAAATCCAGCCAATGTTGTCATCCAGTCAGAGTTTCTATCAGTGGTTTACATTCATCTGAACTCAACTGCTAGGTAATCACAAGAACCTTAGCTTGTAAAAATTCTGGTCATTGGCCATAAGTTGCTTTGTCACGGAGATCTCAATACCAGCGTAATACTGTAAAAATGTTTCAACAATCTTTTGAAAAAAAAATTCAAGGGTTTTCAAAAGGGAAGCACGCCATGACAAAGGAAACAGCAGTTGAAATAAATTAATCTGTCATCAATCTAACAATAGTACTGCACAGACTTAAAACAAAACTCCTTGCTTAGAATTTACCACTAATCAATTGAACTTAGTTTGCTGTTGATTTTAAGATGCCTGCTACCTGTTAAAAAATTGTGCAAGTATAGAAATCTCAGGCACGTGAAAAACTTCAACAGACTAGTAAAATCTTTTATCTATTACCACTGCAGGCTAATGAAATAAAAAAGTCAAACTTCTCCAGCCCTGCATTTTGACTCCTTCAACTCAGTAGAAAGAAACTTGTGGAGAGCGAGGCAGCAGAGAGTCCTCAGAAGAGAAGCCCCCTTCAAGCAAGTGTTTCGGCCTTATCTCCTGACACTCTAAGGGGTTGGGCCACACCTGGTTCATGAGTCCGGATGTCCCCCTCTGCTGTCCCCCCCCCCCCCCCCCCCCCCCCCTTTTTTTTTTTTCCATCTTGGGACGGGCCATGGCTGGGATTCAAACCCATGACCCTCTGGACATGCTCATTTTCCACTTAATGACTCACACACTAACCACTGAGCCACTGGGACACCTGATATTTGTAGGAAAGTTAAGCCTTATGAAGTTCACTTTTGCTCCTTGACCAGATCCAGCTTGAACACCTCTCTGCCGCTTCTGCAATTGCTTTCAGGGCTCTGGTTTTTTTCCCTCCCTGCAACTGAGAGCTGTTTCATGAGACTGTATGCAGATGTTCCTACAACCCCCCTAGCTCCAATTTCTGCAGTGAGGACTTTGATCCAACAGCCTTCTCTCCTCAGGCTGTTTGCCCAATCAGCGTACTTTTCAGTCTTCTAGATTTGAGCTGCCTCCATTCTGTTCTCATATGGCACCGTGAGCTTATCATGATCAGCTGCTTGGTTGACTGAGAGTGGACTACTATGTCTGGTCTCATGCCACTCTTGCTGATGATCTCTGGGTGACTCTTCCATTCTGGGAGGTCTGCAGTGCACTCCCAGTCATCTGCCCCGTCCAGCAGAGTGCGGGCATGTTCCGAGTGGCACTGTTGTTCTTGGCCATGATTCGCTGCCTCCTGCTATGAAGAAAGTCGCAGGTGCTTTTGGAGTCCTGATTTTCCCTTTTGTGGTGTTGGTACTAGCCCAGACTACCTGTACAATCTCTTTGAGCACTTGGTTGTGCCTCCATGTGTACCTTCCTTGAGCCAGGGCTACTTTACATGAGCTTAGGACATGCTCCACTGTTTGTTTTTCATGGCAGAGGGGGCATGAAGGATCGTCTGTTTTTCCCCACTTCACCAGGTTGCATTTGAGGGCAGGAGGTCATATGCAGATCTGAGAATGAAGCTGATCCTGAGAGGGGCCACGTGCCAAATGTCATTCCAAGTGAGACTTCTTTGGAGTGCATTCTCCCATGTTGTCCATGCCTTTGCTGGCTCTGCTGGACTGCTTTTTGGAGTCTTTTTTGGTCTTCTTCCTTTTTCTCATCTCCTGAAACATCATGTCTCTTTTGGCTTTTCCTTTGGCTTTTGACCACCATTCAGTTTTTGGTCACCCCCAGTCCTTTTCTGTTGGTCTGTGTGTGTCCTGTTATTTCTCTGATCTTGAGACTTTCTTTTGCAGAATCCATCACCTCTTGAACTTTCCATTTTCTGCCTGTCTTCAGCTGGGGCTTGATTGCTTCTACCACCTTGTCTCCTGAGTCCTCCAGCATGCTTTGAAGTCTGATCTTCCCTGCTTTGTGTTCTCCAGGATGGATTTCAGTGGTAGTTTCAGCTTTGCTTGGCGACAGTACAGCGCTATGTCAGTCAGACAGGGTGGGACACCAAGTCATTTCCTTGTGAACTTGTTGATTTTGGATTCCATTGCCTCCACTATGCTGGTGCAGATGTCGTATATCATCAGAGGCCATAGGAGCTTTGGTATCAGCATGAACTGCAGACACAGACCTTGTATTTACCAGGAAGCCCACACTGGTCAATGGTCTCTCCAAGCCTTCTTCCGACATCTGCTTGGTTTCTTTTGCTCTTTGTGCGTCTTTCAGCGTATCATCATACCATCTTCCAATGCTCTTGACTGGCTCTTCTGTGACTGTTGGAATGGCCTGGTTGGCAACACTGAAGACCATAGATTTGGCCACTTTTCCTTTCCTCAGTGTGAGACTCTGTGATTTCTTTGGCTTGAACTTCATTCTGGTTGAGGCAACTATGTCGTCCAGCTTCTCCAGCACATGACGTGTCTCATCTTCTCTGGATGAAATCACTGTAGTGTCATCCATGAAGGCCTTGAGAGGGGGCATCTGATATCCATCGCCAAGGTCTGTTTGTCTTGCATTGCTTGTTGCTGCTTTCTAGATGACTTCCACTGCCAACACGAACAGTATTGGGGAAATTGCATAGCCCATTGCAATGCCCACTTCCAAGTTGATCCAATCTGTTGTGTACTCCTTGGTATAGAACCGCACTGAGAAGCCACTGAAGTACTTCTTGAGCATGTCGCGGATGTTCTTTGGCACATGGTACATTTCAAGAGCCAACTGTATCATCTCATGGGGTACAGATCCCTATGCGTTTGCCAGATCAAGCCACACTACATCCAGGTCTCTCTTTTCTGTTTTTGCTCTTTGGATTGCGTCCCAGATCATTGTGGCATGTTCTACACAGCCAGCCACGCCTGGGATGCCACCTTTCTGGACTCACACATCCAAGTACTTGTTTTCCATGAGGTACTTGGTCAGCCTTGCTGCCATGACCGAGATGATGATTTTCCTTTCGACGTTCAGTAGTGATACTGGCCTGAACAGGCTGATGTCACTTGAGTTTTGCTCTTTGGGGATGTATACACAATCTGCTGTCAACCACTGGCTGCTGATCTTCTGATTTCTCCAAGCTGATCGCAGCAGCCTGTGGAGCCACTCCAGCACTTGGGATTGTTAAAAAATCTTTCCACTGTAAAATCTCAGATCCGATGAAAAATGTTAACCTCTTTCAAGAACTCAAAGATCGCGTCAGCGGGAACATCTCTGAACAAGGTTTTCATGGAATCTGCTGTAAAATGTTTGTGTCTCACATCGTGCAAATCCCAACACTCTAAAAGAATATGTTTCATTGTGAGTGGCACATGACACGGAATGCACCAAGGAGCTTCTTCACTCTTTAAAAGGTAGGAATGGGTAAAATACGAATGGCCGGTGTGCAGCCGGCACAGAACTGTCTCTTCTTTACGACCACCAGACGAAGATGGGAGGAACTCCTTTAGGTTTGGACGGATCTGAAAGAGTTGTTATCCGTCTGTGTATTCCAATCCTCCTGCCAGAGGTCTTTTACATAATCGTTAAATTTTGGGTTTCAGATCCGAGCAGGGGATAGTGTGTGTTTGACAGTTTCTCTCTTGTGGCATTCTTGGCCAAACGATCCACCATTTCGTTCCCTCCGATGCCAACATGACCGGGAACCCAAGCCAGAAGAATGTTGTAACCCTCCGCTGTCAACAACTTTGCGGCCAGATATAGCCTCCAAGCCGACAGCGAGTCCGACAAAACCAGAAAGTCCCTCTTTGGAGACTGGGAGATTATTCTTAGTGCCAGAACCAGAGCTGTAAGTTCAGCAGAGTAGGCAGAAGCGTCTGAAGGAATATGTTCTAACAGTATTTGAGAAGGAGCACCAGGGCAGTAGGCTGCACAGGCCACTCCATCTTCAGACTTGGAACCGTCAGTGAAAATTTTCTGATAGGATGGGAGTTTTGAACTCAGCTCAGCATACAACGCCTTGTATGCCAGAGAGCTGGTGGACTCTTTGCGAAAAGCTGCAAGATCAAAACGAATGTCTGGTGTGAAAAGGGTCCACGGAGGCTCATCTGGAAACTTGGAAAAATCAGACACAACTCCTAGGTCTAGACCTGCATTCCGTGCGTGAGGCTGCATACGAAGGCCAAACGACGGAATACAGGTAGGGTTTGTTTTCGAATTTGTTTTTGGAACTGAGGGTCAAAGACACAGTCATAGGCAGGTTTTCTGGTTCAGAGAACAGTCTGATATAGTAGTTCAAAGATAGTTTCAACCTGCGGTTGGACAGTGAGGGTTCACCTGCCTCTGCGTACAGGCTGTACACAGGAGTGGTGCGGAATGCTCCAAGACATAGACGAAGCCCTTGATGGTGGATAGGGTCTAAGAGTTTGAGGTAAGACGGTCTTGCAGAGCCATACACAGCACAACCATAGTCCAGTTTGGAACGGACCAGGGCTCTGTAGAGGTGCAGCAAAGTTTTCTTATCAGTGCCCCAGTCAGTGTGTGCTACGACCCGCAGAATATTCAGAGCTTTCTGGCAAGAAGTTTTGAGGTTTTTAATATGGCTGAGAAAGTTCAGTTTTTGATCAAAAATAACCCCCAGAAATTTCGCTTCCTTAACAGCTGGAATGGTGGTCTTATCCAGAAGAATTTCAGGATCAGCAAAAAATTGACGAAAATTGTGAAAATGGATTGACTGGGTTTTTGTACGTGAAAAGGTAAACCCGTTGTCCTCGGCCCACTGTTGAATCCTGTTGACACAAAGTTGGAGTCGCCGCTGTACGCTGGCGTAAGAAGCTCCAACTGCGTACAGCGCGAAGTCGTCAACGAACAAAGAAGACTCAGAGCCCTGGCTTACCGATTTCACAATGTCATTGATCTTAATGCTGAAAAGGGCAGGAGAAGGATGCTCCCCTGAGGCACACCCAACTCCTGCCCATGGATGTCCGAGAGTGTGGTGCCAACACGCACCTGGAACTGTCGATCAGCCAGAAAGTTTTCGATAAACATAGGCAGATAGCCACGAAAACCAAGTTTATGCAAATCCATGAGGATCCCTGATTTCCACGTGGTGTCATATGCTTTTTCTAGGTCGAAAAAGATAGCGACCACATGCTGCTTGTTGACAAAGGCGTTGCGAATGGTGGTTTCTAGACGGATTAAATGGTCAACTGTCGAGTGGTACTTGCGGAACCCGCACTGTTCACTGGCCAAAAGGCCGTCGGTTTCCAGCTTCCACATCAGACGGGAGTTGACCATCTTTTCCATCAGCTTACACAGGCAGCTGGTCAGAGCTATTGGGCGATAGTTTGATGGGTTGGTAGGGTCCTTTCCAGGTTTGGGGATTGGAATGATCAGGGCTTTCCGCCAGGAGGGCGGGAAGCACCCTGTGGTCCAGATATGGTTATAGACTTTGAGAAGGGTCTGGAGACAGCTTTCTGGAAGGTGTTTCAAAACCTGATAATGAATGTCATCCAGACCAGGGGCAGAGTCATTGCAGGTTTGCAAAGCTGATTTTAGTTCGCTAATCGAGAAAGGCAGATTGTAAGCTTCAGAGTTGTCTGATGTGTGAATTGTATGAAGATTTCTCTAATTTGCTTGTTTCTTAAAAAGGCTGCAGATTTATTTAAAGATGAAGAGTTCTGCTGGATGGTGGAGGCCAACAGATTGGCAACAGCTTGTTTGTCAGTGATCAAAGCATCGGCAAGTTTCAGGTGATGAATGGAGGGGTTGGTGTTCTTCCCTTTGATTTTTCTGATGATGTTCCAAACTTTTTTCTTTGAAGTTTTAGATGTCAGTGCGGAGCAGAAGTTTCTCCAAGACCGACGTTTACTGATTTTGAAAGTATGTCTCGATTTAGCACGGAGTTTCTGATGGGCTCGGGCGTTAGGACCAGAGGGTCGTTGGTATACCAGACGCTGAGCCCGTTTACGTACTTTTGAGATTTGTTGGCAGTCAAAATTAAAACCAGGGTGTCTTTGGCATTTGGGGTTTGTTTGAGGAAATTGGAATGGAGGCCTTGGCGCATTTTATGAGGATATTGGAAACCGTTTCTGCGGGATCCGGACTTTGTAGAACTTCCTCTGTGAGTTCCCCACGGACAGTTCCTGCAAAAAGATCCCAGTTCGCCTTGTTGAAATTTAGATGTTCTGGAACAGTGCGGCTTTCAGTTATTTTGGATTTTAGAACAATTGGAAAATGGTCACTCCCATGCAGATCGTCAAGTGCCGACCACTCGTAGTCCAGGACCAGCGAGGGGTCGCACACTGACAGATCCAAACATGAGAGAGCACCTGTAGCAGAGTGGAGGAAGGTTGGAGATCCATCATTAAGACAACACAGGTCAAGCTCTGAGAAGACGTTTTCCAGAAGGAGACCTCTAGACGAAGTATCAACGCTACCCCAAAGAGGATTGTGCCCATTGAAATCGCCCAACAGCAAAAAAGGTCGTGGAAGCTCCTCAATCAGGCTGACCAGTTCTTGTCGACTGATGGATACAGAAGGAGGCAGATATAGACAACAAATAGTGACCGTTTTATGCAGAGAGACTCTGGCAGCTAAAGCTTGGAGGGGGGAGAACTGAGGTAGACAGGGCTAAACAGAAGAGATTTGTGGATAAGCAACGACACACCACCCGTCACTCCAACTGCAGAAGGCTGTGCTGGTTTAGAAGAACATTGAAACCTGATAAAGAGAAAGATTTGTCAGAGCGTATCAGAGTCTCTTGAAGAGCTAAGACAGCAGTTTTATATGTTGACAGAGGAGCTGCAGCTCTTCAAAATTAGAGTTCAAACCTCGAATGTTCCAGTGAGATATTGAATCCATGAGGATGGAGAGATGGCAACAGACTTCTCAGTCCATTACTGTCTCATCATCATCCGACTGCAAAGGAGAATATGGATTGCGTGTTTCCAAACTTGAAATGTCTTTCTCTGGACTTTTTTTTTTTCTTGGAAGCTCCGGAGGCAGATGATGGGCAATCCACCTCAATGACCTCTACACCAGAGGGCTTCCCTGGGATCGTGCCTTGATGAGGCACCGCTTGGGGGCCGCGAGTGCCCTTGGGAGGAACAGGGGGGGTTTTTTGGGGGGAAGGGGGAGCTGTCGAAGCAGAGAGTCTCCCAACCTGTGTCTGCTGGGCAGAATGGGAGGCAGGTTTTACGCCACCACCATGGGAGTTTATCACAGGGGTAGCGGATTTCTTGCCTCCGCTGGGGGCAGATGGTTTCGATTGCAGAGTCTTGGAAAAACTAAAGGTGTCTGTCTGACAGGAGACAGATACTGTAGAAACTTGTTTCACAACCTGAGAATAGGACTTGTTCGGATGCTGCGAACTGCCCAGAACCAACCTTTTTGCCTCGTGGAATGGAATCTTTCTTTCCGTCTTCACCCTTTGGATACTACTTTCCTGGCGCCAAACCGGACACTCTCGAGAGGAGGATGGGTGGCCGCCTCCGCAGTTTGCACAACGCGCCGGATGAACGCACGGCATCTCGTGGCTCGGTTGGCAGCAGACGCCACAAATCTCCTCCCCAGAGCATCGATCCCGCACATGGCCAAACTTCTGGCACCGGAAAACAACGCATCGGGGATGGAACATACAGGCTAACCTTGACGTTCAAATAGCCCACCTTGATAGACTGTGGCAGCGAAGGGGTGCAGAAGGTCAGAAAGAGGGTATTTGTTGGCACTCTTTCAGAACCCTTGCGAATTGTGACTCTTCGCACATCCATGACTCCCTGGGATTTCAGTTCGAACCTTATCTCATCCTCCGATACTCCTTTCAAGTCTGGGCAGCGAATGACTCCCTTTGAAGAATTTAGGTTCTTGTGAGGCGACACTTTGATTTTTCGGTCAACAAGAGTTGTAGATTTCAGGAGCCGATCTGACTGACATTTTGTACCACATTCCACCAGAAATGACCCATTTCTCAGACGTTTGATTGATTTTAGGTTTCCTGACAGACAACTAAAACCTTTCTGGATTGCAAAGGGGCTGAGTGCAGACAAAGGTTTGTCTTCATCAGCGCCCTCCACCACCAACCACGAAGGCCAAGATCCAGATTCTGTTCGGATTTCTGAGTCCGAGTCAGAATCATGATCACCATCAGATCTCACTTTGTCTCTCTTTCTCCTTTTGGAAGGGAGTTTAGATATTGAAGCCATGGTATATGATTTAGGAATTCGTCCCTCCCCTACCCACCCACCATCGAGTCCAACTTAGGGGCCCAGGGCCAAGAAACTCGTCTTGGACCCCCTTCCAGGTTAGGAGGGGATATACAACAAAAGCAGCACCAACTTACCCTATCCCCCCGATTATGCCCCAGCTCCCGGGAACAGAGAACTGAGCACTGCAGGGGTTATCTTGGCCAGCTGGGGGCTGCCCGTTTTGACCTAACCCCATGCAGGGGAAGCCGTTGTTGACACACAGAGCCCATGTGTGCCTCCTGTCTAGGAGAGGTCCGAGCCCAAGTAATGTGTTGAGGGCGCTGGCCCTCTCAATCACCAGGATCTCATCCCCCTCCGTCACAGGTCGCACCGCACGGCAAACGCAGCGGATCTTAAGAAGACACACAGAGAGAAAAGGAGTGTGGGAAAGAAGACTTGAAGGGGAGACGAAGATAGAAAAGAGCCAAATAAGAAAGGCAGAAAACAAGAAAAAAAGGAGAAAGGCGGGTTACTACTATTAGTCAGGATCCTCACCCTTAGCCTGTCTGACATGGGAAGCCCTACCAGGGGACATCAACTCCTTACCACGTTGCGCTTAGGCCAGACAGCATCTTCGACTTTTCAGGCCTAGAAGCATTTGAAAAAAAAAAACTAGCCTATCTTCAAGTAGTGATGCCCCCGCCAGCAAAGCCTAAGGGATCACAGGATCACGCAAGCCCTCCGACCACGGCAAGGTTGCAACCCCCGGAGGACCCCAGCACCTTGGGACATTTCTTGTACAGCTGGTAAGTATTCCGTTTGGCCTTGGTGATGATTTGGCTCTGGCTTTGTCGACCACCTTCTTGATTTCCGCCAATGTTGGAGGCTTGTCATTGAACTGTTCCTCAGGGTTGGTTGGCCACACCAGACTTGAATGTCGAGTGGTGCTTTGCTCTGTGAGTCAGACTATGTTTTCCTCAGATGCTGCTCAAGAACTCCTTTGTCCACACTTAGGGTCCCAGATTTTGGCTTCCTCCTCCTCGCAGATTCCGCTTTGCTGAGGGTGCTGTGTTTTGCTTTCATGTCTTTCCAGAGTTTTTCCAAGCCTTGCTTTTCAGCTGGCAGTGCGGTCTTCATTTGCTTCTTGAGGTTTTTCTTTTGCACCCTGATCTTGTCCATCTCTTCTTGGCGTCTGATTTCTTTGGAGGCGTTTTCTCTTTGGGTAGTTTTGCTCTATAGGCGTCTCTACATGTGGCGTACACAATGTCCCCCATATGTGGCTAGTTTGTGTTCCAGGGTCTTCCCTATCACTGCATCGAGTCTTTGGACGATTTTTGCATCCAGTTTCTCCCAATCTTCAGTCTCGTTTGCTCGTAGCAGGTTGAGTTTCAGGCGCCTGGCATCGAGGGCCTGTGCAAATTCCTCATCTGAACCAACAGCGTGGATGTCCTTGGCACTGTGGTTTAAATCCTGGCCTTGGTCTTCCAGCGTCTTATCTGCTGATGCAGTGCGCTGCTGCTGCTCATTCTGATGAGTCTTCACACATCCTATCTTTGTTCTGTGGATCTTCATACTACGGGTGGTAGCGAAACGCTTTCCACAGACACATGGATATTCCATTTGGTCCATGTTCATAGTCCGTTTGGAATTTGCAGTCATATTGGTTGAGCACCGATGGATTCATCATTCTCTCCCCCTTTCGGTGAATCCTGGGAGCATCTTTTAAAAAACTGGGCTGAAAAAATAATGATGACATCTGCAAACAACATTTTGGCTCTGTTCTGTAATATTTCATCAGCCCTTCAAAAACTGACCAACAAACTCCACATTCCTTAAAGTTTTGAAATTTTAGACCTTTTCATCAAATCTAGGATTTGGAGATGATTTTTCAAGAAAAAATTTGCAATGTTTGACAGCTGTGTGTGTGTGTGTGTGTGTGTGTGTGTGTGTGTGTGTGTGTGTGTGTGTGTGTGTATGTGTGCATGCTTGCGCGCGCGCACGCACACACGCCTGCATTAAAATAGTACATACTGAGACGACCTGACTTACAAACCACTTACGCATGTGTACACAGAAGAAATTGGTCATAAGAGGAAAGGTTTCATCATGCTGCCAGGTGTTCACTTAATTAAATGTTCTTTCTGATACACAGCTTGACTTTTGATCCTGGCTTTAAATAAGAATAGAAAATGACAAAAACTGGATGTAACTGTAAGACCAAAGGTGATGCCTTTTTCCTTGTATGGTATCTTCTAACTCAAACTTTAACCTGACTTTAAATTACAAAACTTTTATATATATAGGATGACAGGAAAACTCTTGTCAACATCTGTTTGCTAAATTCATTTGTTGTACCACTTGCAGCAGCTGGGAAAATACAAACTTTAATGATTAGTACAGACACTGACATATATTCATGCATGCACACACACACAAACACACACACACACACACACACACACACACACACACACACACACACACGCACACACACAATGTACAAAAACACATACAGTGACATACGCAAGGGCATACTGAAGATGTTTTGACCACCAGCAACCAGTTTCTTAGCTTCGTAAAATGGAATTTTTCTATTCAGTTTTGACTTTTTTCATTGACCTTTCCAGTTGCCACTCAGACAAATCCACGAAGAAGAGGGGTAGAGGCTACTGCAGTTCCCACAAAGGGCTGGTCTCTGGCAAGTCCCCTTGTCAACTGCTTTGCAGCACTGACTACAAATCTCCTTTTCCTCGAGCATCTGTCACCAGCATGGCCAAATTTCCGACAATGAAAAACACCTCATCAGAGATGGGACTTGAGAGGTCTACTCTGACACTGAGATAGCCACCTCTGATTGTTTGTGTGGTAATGATGGTGTACAAAATGTCAAAAAGAACATGTTTGTTACCACTCAGTTTGACCCTTTGTGAATGGTAGTATGGTGAAGTCGATCACTCTCCACGACCCTAATTTGCTCTTGCTGTCTGCTTCCAAAACACCTTTGAGATCAGGACACCTGATGACTCATTTGGACAAGTTCAACTGCTTGTGTGGAAACACCCAGATTCCTCTGTCAACCGTTTCGGAGCTGTTCTGATTCGTGTGGTTTCTAGCTGTCAGCAAGGAAAGAACTGTTTTAAAACCTTTTGATGGATGTATTTTCCTCTTCAGTTCCTTCCATCACCAACCATGAAGCCCTCATACCAATCTTTCTCCTTGTTTCTCTATCCGAGTCACTGTCAAAATCGAAGTCCTGAAAGAGCCAAGATGATTTCATT
The DNA here is from genome assembly GCA_016801955.1 of Conus betulinus. Classification (NCBI taxonomy): domain Eukaryota; kingdom Metazoa; phylum Mollusca; class Gastropoda; order Neogastropoda; family Conidae; genus Conus; species Conus betulinus. The sequence continues at coordinate 721,988 of JADBJO010000122.1, forward strand.
TCATGTGTACTTTCTTTTCTTTCCTTTTTTTTTGGGAAGTGGGGGATCTTTTGTAAAGAAGCCATGTTGGTCTGTTTCCAATGGAGTCCAACTATACGTCAAGGACCAAGCGACATGTCTTCACCCCTTCCAGGTTTTGGGAGAGATATATACGACAAACAGATACCACCCAATCCTATGCCCCATGATCATGTCCAACTCCCGGGGACAGAGTGCCAAGTATATGGATTACCTTGACTTGGTGGGGAGCTGACTGACTTGACCCAGTCCCATGCAGGAGTAGTCAATTCATAAACATGGGCCTAGTGCTTCTTGTCTAGAAGAGGTCTGAGCCAAAGAGATGTGTTGAGAGCCCTTGCCCACTCAATCACTAGGATCTCATTCCCCTCCATCACAAGTTGCGCTGCATGGTAAACGCAGCAGATCTTTAGAAGACCACAGAGAAAAGAAAAAGAGAAGACTGGAATGGGAAAAGAAGATACAAAAGATCCATGAAAAAAGGCAACAGGCTGAACAGGAGAATGGCTAGTTACATTCTGTCAGACTCAGAGCCCTCACTCTAGTCTTAGCCTGTCTGAAATGGGAGACCCTACCAGGGGCAACCCCCACCAACGTTTGCATAGACCAATCAGCAACATGGCTATACAGGCCTAGAACTTGAAGAAGCTTTTTCTAAAACCTCCCTCCATTCAAGTATTGATGGTCCCTTCTGAGTCTATGGGATCAGTGGACTACGAAAGCCCTGCGAACACAGTGATGTCGCAAACGCCCGCAGGACATACAAGCAAACGCTGGGTCACTGAGTGCACTTCAAAAGGTGACAGGACTAAGCATATAGCCATGTCTTAAACCCATGCCAGTAAGGTGGCCCGCACTCATCTTTGGACGAACTGATAAGAACTATCTGCACTGTAACACAAACTTACCTTCAACAAACATAAATATCCTACTGCAGGAACATTTAGCCTTTCAAAAATTCACTGGATACCTACTGAACAAAAATTTGCGAAACTGAAGTAGCTTTTTGAGCTTGATCATGATGCCTCGAGTCAGTAAAACTCAGTTTACTCAGAATGTCCACAACACTGACAGCAGAGCATTGAAAATTAGAACTGTGACAGAGCTTCAGCTTCTCTTTCAATCACCATGAGACATTTATCCTCTCAGAATTTGAAAAGAGGTGAGAAAATGCAAAGATATCAAATATTTTTTAAGTCAGTACCTTGAAGTTCTTATGATGAATTAACCAATTATTACATAAGCACCATGAATTTACTTTGGATACTGCATACATCAGTCTATCAAATGTGTGTGTGTGTGTGTGTGTGTGTGTGTGTGTGTGTGTGTGTGTGTGTGTTTGTGTGTGTGTGTGTGTGTGTGCGCGCGCGCGCGCGCGAGTGTTTGTAAGCATTACTGACTTATTTGTCTCAGATTCCAACTGACTGCTGCCAAATTTTTGTTCTGTAACCTCACAGTCATGACAATTTCTTCATTTCAATCTCTGAAATTTGTGCTCTCTGTATAGCTAAACAAGAATCTGTGTGCACAGAGTATGGTGAGAGTCTGGATTGGGATGAAAATGAGATCACAGTGTATTTTTATGCCGACTCAGACTGGCAATGAGACTTAAGTTACAAGTTTGTGATGATATCTGCAGTTCTGGCACTATTACTAGTATTAGTAGTAATAGTACTGATTCATCCTGTATCTAAAGCACAATGTTTCATCATAATGTATAGAAAAATATCTCTAAAGACTTGCTTTATCAATCACAAAATTGCTGGCAAAATGGTTCCAACACTTTCCATACCTACAAGCCGTTCAACTGAATTCACTTGAACTTGAGGTGTTTGAGGCCTCGTTGGAGGGCTATCCACCTTTGAGCTTTGTAGATGTAGTCTACACCTAAGAACTTGCATGCATGGTGTTTCTAATAGTACTGGCACTTCCACCACCTATTCGTAGCATACTACATTAAACTTTGAGGGAAGGCTATTCCAGTGGACATCCAGTCTGGACTTGAAAGTGTTCAATGTTGGAGCTGTAATTATGTGAGCTGGGAGGCTATTCCAAGAGTTTATGACTCTCTCAGCAAAAAAGTTACCTCTAACGTGTACAGTTGTAGCCTACAGTGTCCTTTGACAAACTTCAGACTGTTGCCCCTGTGTTTCTCTGCTGTAAAACAACTGAAGCTGAGGGTTCTTCACCCTGTACATGCCATGCACATATTTGTACAAATCTATCATGTCACCTCGAACCTGTCCATGTCCAAGACTGGGAAGCTGTAGTATGGCCAAGCGTTCTGGATAGGGTTTGTCCTTGAGCGATGAAAGGAGCTTTGTTGCTCTGCGTTGGACATCCTCCACCTCAGCACACAAAGTCTTGTGGTGAGGTTGCCAAGCCGAGTGACCATACTCCAGACTGGTCTTACAAGTGACTTGTACAGCTGGATAAAGGTCTCTTTTGTCAAGTGGTCAAAAGATCATCTGATTATCCCAACAATTCTACTTGCTTTGGATGTTGTCTTGTCCACATGTTCTTTGAAGGAAAGTTTTTTGTCTATATTGACATCCAGGTCTTTCTCCACTTGGCTTTCAGACAGGTTGATGGTGCACGCCTCGCAGGCTTCATTCTTCCCCCTCATCTGGTATACTTTGTCTGACTTTGTCCGTCCCAATTTCAGGACATGGTATTTATCTAGGTGGAAACGGAGAAGCGACTTTTCTGTCCAGTCCTGTAGCCTGTTCAGATCCTCCTGTAGGTCATGTGTGGCATCTTCCATGTCAGTCCTGGAGAAAATCTTTGTCATCAGTGAAGAGACGAATGCTGTTGTGGACCCAAGTGGAAAGATCATTGATATATACATGACAAACAGAATTGGGCCTAGAATGCTCCCTGGAGGAATCCCACTGGTCACACTGGCTTGGTTTGACTGTGCATTGCCAATCATCACTCTTTGCTGCCTATCTCTCAGTAACTGAGTAAGTCTTGTATCCATTCCAGGACCTAACCGTCTATACCATGTGCTCTTATCTTTGAGTAATTAAGTAATACTGTGATCATAATCATTCAGCAACCACTGACTTTAGGGTCACTTTTTAATTTCAGCCTGCTCTAGCTAACTTCCCTTTAAATATACGTTTTGTTTTTAAGCCAAAATATTTTGCCTAATCATTTCATTTGAAATAACAAGCAAAATCAGAATTTGAGCCTCCTTCCATCACTCCCTTTTTTTTTTCTTTTTATCAGATGCCGCATGCTTACAAACTAACTTCATTCTGATCTTTGACAGAAATAAACAGGATGGAGAGATATCATGTGTGAAGATGGGTAAATTTTGAGCAAAGTGGGCTTCGAACCCTCGAACATGGCTCATTTTCTTCCGGAAAGGCTCATACTCACTGAACAGGCAGCCCGTTTCTCGTAATGAGGCACTACCACAACACCTCCAGCTCCACCACGATGCTTGAAGAACTGAAGTGGCCCAGCCTCCTGGGCTGACGACGTACAGCACGCCTATCGATGAGCACTGTACAAGATCCATAATGACCTGGTCAGCACTTATGGCATCAAAGCCAGCCTGCGCCCTGCACCTCCGCGCCGACGCCGCGGTCACGATCAGCGGTTCACCATTCCACAGTGCAGAACGCAGTACAGACAGCAGGCGTTCTTCCTCGTACCATCAAGGACTGGAACGAGCTGTATACTCAGATAGTACTGAGGCCTTCAAGCAGCAGGCAGTGGCCAAAGCCCAACGCCACTAACTCTTCTGCTGCGCACACCCACCCGTTGCGTCGATGCCAGATTCCTGGATGCAGCAACGTACACATGTATACAGATACAGATATAGGTACAGCTGCCCAGGAGTCGTAGAGGGCAAGACCATCGACACCTTAGTGTCAAGGGCCTCCCGTCTCCATTAAAAGCCACGCCCAGTTTTTTTGTTTTTTCTTCTGTTCGGACCCCTTGCATAAGTGACAGAATAATCATCTAGCTGACTGTGGTCGCTATCAAGGAGGAAGAGGAAGAAGAAGAGTCCGACTCGAAACCGATCGAAACTCCGTTCGTTTGATGAAGTTATTCAACGAATTCTGTTTAGTTTTGCATTCATGCGCTAAGCAAGTGTTTCAATGTTGACTTTGATTACAGAACTGCCTTTGAATGGGAAAGCTGAGCAAGAATCAAAATCCCGTTGTTATATTGTAAACATTGCATTTAGTGAGTGAGTAGAAAACGTTTCCATACCTGCCATATTGACGGAAAAAGTTCGCTGAGAAAGGGACACAACAATTACATAAATCACAGTAGAGTAATGTCCGCTTGCGTCATCTAGGCCAAAGTGCAGCAGTGGTGTAACGTTGTGAGAACAGAAAGCCAACTTCGAAAAGTTTATATCGTGGGGTTTTTTTTTTTTTTTTGTTTTTTTTGTTTTTAAAGCATGATAGTGTGCTTACCCACACCTAGCAGAGCCTACAACGCCAATTTGGCCCGGCTCTAGACAAGGAAGAAGAAGAAGAAGGACCTTGTCAAAGTTAATTTCTATTACATTGTGTCGTAACAGATTGCAGATTGAATATCCCCTCGTTGAAAGCTAGAGTTAGAGGAGACTTAATCCAAGCATTGAAGATTTTTTATAATATTGATAATATAAGTATGCAAGATTTCTTTGAATTAACAGATTATACCCTTACTAGAAATAGTACTAGTGAAATCTTTATTTAATACAGTCGTACCACCAAAAGAAAATTCTGTTTTAGTAACCGTGGGATATGCGTTTCAATGCTTCGAAGTGTTACATCATGAACATTGCACAGTCCCCTACCTCCTCCATCTTCTGCTCCCAAAATAATACCATCCTGCAGCAAATCCCATATAACCCATGCCTCGGCATCCAGTTCCCTGCCAACCTCAAGTAGTCTCAACACATCACGTCTATCACAAAGAAGGCACATTAGGATTTCTCTGGTGGAATCTCAGGCACAGCCCCACTTCCTGCTGAAGAAATGCTGCCTACCTTGTACTCGTGCGCCCTGTTCTGAAGTATGCAGCAATCATTTGGGACCTGCACATGCAGCTAGAGATCATCATGCTGCTAGAGCATGTGCAAAGAAATGCAGTACACTTCATAGCAAAGGACTACTGTTCCACCACGCCAGGCTTCATAACAGGTCTGCAGAAAAAACATGAGCTCACTACACTCCAAGAACAGCGGCTTCAACTACATCTAGGATTCTTTTACAAGGTGGTTGAGGGTCTGGTGCCAGCAATCACCTTAAGTGATTTCATCATCACACCGCAGAAACCAGGTCGATGCATCCGCTCCACCAGAGACAAGAATACGTACCTGACACAAAATCCAGTGGAGAATTATGTATGGAACAACAATAGGTGCTACTGAGTTCCTGAAAACACGCACTGCATAGTACTGTCATTCATATTTCCCAAAGACATAACTGAGTGGAACCACCTCAACGATACCATAGTCCACCAAAAGTCAGTCGACAGTTTCAAGTTGCCAGAAGCCGATAATATCAACGCACTGTGCACCCCGCCTATGCCAGTAACTGGATGTTTAGCAATGTATTGAACCAGATCCAAATCCATATCCAGACCTCTATGGAATATGTTGCCCACTAACATTAAATGTGCACAAAATATGTTGCCCACTAACATTAAATGTGCTTCAAAGATCTAACTGAGAAATGGCATTAATATTTATTTAATTAACAGATATACTTTAAAAAAAAAAATTTCTGTTGTAGGTTCTTCCGTTATTGCTCACTTTGTTAACATTTACAGATTCATAATTCCTGTCCATAGTCGATCCGGGTATATATGTAGTTTTAATCTGTCTTTGACTTATACTCTACCATTCCTTCTTTTGATAATAGGTAATTAATCGATCCATTAATAATTGCTGTTGACAGAAGAGACTACATCAGGGTGATGAGTGGAATCAGAGTTTCAGCAGCATCAAAGCTTTGCTTCAGGTGTTCAGTCAGATTACAGGCAAGAAAACCAGAGACACTATCATGGAGGCGTGGTTATGCAGTGGTAACGGGCAGCTCTCCACAAGTACAACAACCGCTCAATTTTGTGGCTGGCAGACGAGTGGAGACTTTGGACTCATCCAGTCAATTTGAGTTGTGTGCTCCAGCAACTGGTATGGAAATTTTGATCTGCTCATTTCATTCTTTTGGCAGGATTGGCATTGAATAGATGATAATGATGATAATAGTGATGATAATGATAATGCTAATGCAAATGTAGAGTGATATATGAAATGTGGTGAGAAATGTATCCCAGTACTAATCTGTGTTCTATTCTTAGAAGCAAGATGCTTGATTAAGTGGACCACATACTCAAACATTTATGATAAAAGTTCTTGTTAGATCTAGTTGCAAAGTGAGGCGACTGCAGGCGGAAATCTGAACAAATTTGTAAAATTATTACTAAAGCTCAGCCCAGAAAACATTCACAAAGCGAAGTGTTTTGTATTGTGATTTGTTTGTCAACGTGTTTGGGGCAGAGCGTCAGTAATGATTTTTCGAAAAAGTTCCTCTGTTAGAAAATTGTAGCATCTTTGCAACAATAATCGATGTTATCGCTGCTTCTCTCAGTTTTTATTTATCAGAAGTTTTTTTTTATTGTGATTGTTGCAAAAGGTTTTTAAGGTTAGATGTCTTTTTGAGTCTTTGGTGACATCATAGTCATTGGTATGAACAGTTTCATGGGAACCCTCTCTGCAGGAATGGGGTCACAGTCTCTGCTACTGAGGGCATGCTGACTCTGTCTTACCCTGTGGCTGTTGATGTCCTGTCCGGGCAGATTCTGATGTCTGGATCCAGCATAGCTGGCTGTATCTGTGCGTGTAGATTTAGCATCTGCTACCTCAAAAGCTCACAGCAGCAGTACAGGGTCTCCTTTAGGAGGTGACCATATGGTGAGCAACCTTTGACAGCCACCGCCGGACAGCTCAGGCTGGGGTGTTACGAGATGATTTATGGGTCGGGATGAATGGTGGATGATCAGTGTGACAGAGAGATGAAGAAACATGAGTACAAACAAACAGAAAAAAACAACAACAGATTTTCATGTGTTTTGGAATGAGGTAACATAAAAAACATATTCCCACTGCACAGAAATCCGAATATGATATCAGGAAGAGCATTGTGGAAAGGAAGTTTTATTGAGAAAGCAGTGACTTGAATAATTTGTATTGTTGTGGGGCAGGTGAGGTACTACGCAAGGTGGGAAACGGTGGTGAAGAGGATGTGAATAAAGCAGTCAGAGCTGCCAAAGAGGCCTTCCAGCACTGGTCTCGGGTGCCAGCCTTCCAGCGGGGCCAGGTGCTGACCCGTGCGGCCAACCTTGTGAGGGTGAGGTCATTGTCTCATTACGTTTCATGCAGTGGTTTTTCCCAGTCTGGTGCATGGACACCCCCAACTAGAAAAGCAACCTTGGTGAATATTTCAAGTTTTCCATATGCACATGGTGGTGAATTTCATAATGATTAAAAGGTCAGACCTCAGACTTTGACCAAAAGTGATCTTGATATGATACTGCAGCTTACTCAATATCTTAAGTTCTGCAGATGGCACATTGGACTTAAAAGTCACATCATTGAAATGCAAACAAGCTCTTTTCTTTCTTTCTTTCCTTTTTTATTTAAAAGGAATTTTTAAAATGTATTGTCTCTGGTTTTTTTTTTGTGTTTTGACTTTTCTTGGTTACTGAAAGGCACAGCAAGTTAATTTATGACCGGATCTAGTGTCTAATGAATATTTGAGTTGTGCTATTCTTTTCAGGTTTTCAGATATGACGGTCATGTATGTAATTATTTTATAAGTTATTAATAAATCTGTTTAATCAGTCTTCTTACTATGTATCTTTTATTGAGCACAGAGAACATACAATAAAACCTTTTTACTACATAAGTAAATTTTGGATGTTTAATTAAGGCTTTCAACAAAGTAAAGAAACATGCTGCAAACTGACTTGGGTGTCCATGTAACTCAAAAGCTACTAAAAATCTTTCATTTTCAGAACCCCATCTCTAATAATAAATACACAGTGGAATGAGGGAAAAAGTATTAGGATTATTGGATTATTTCTTGGCAAGTCTGTATATAAAAAGAAAATGTTCAAAATGATTTGTATTTGAGTGTTCTTTTTTTTTTTTTTTTTTTTTTTTTTCTCCTCTAAATTCAGATTGGAGAAGTCACACTGTACCCAAATTTGGCTGTGCAAAACTGAGTTGAATATATCACTCTTGGAAATGATGTGTCATCTGTTTTGTATGTGTGACATCATGCATCAATTATCATGCGCAGGTGAGCACACACAGCTGGCTGGAGGTTCCTTTGCCTACATTTTTTTCAGAAAATGTTGGCTATATCCACTTTTATTCTAGTAAGAAAGATAAACTGTTGACAAAGAAGCTCAAAAATATTTTTAAAGGAAGCTCCTTTCCGTCAGTAAATCATCTTTTTGTACAGAGGTAAACATGGATATAGCCCTTTTTTTTTATATAGATTTTTATTTCTAAGTATACAAATCTATGTATAAGTTTTGGAAAGTTCCACAGTTTTGATTCCGTATGGTTTTAGTGCTGTCATAGTATGGTTTGGAAGCTGTTTATGTCAGTGCGTGTAGGTGTGTGTGTGTGTGTGTGTATATGTGTGTGTGTGTGCAGTGGATGCTTGAAGGTAGGCCTGAATCCCAATTATTATCACAAAAACAAGATTCAGTTAAGAGGGAGCATATGAATTTTGCTCTCTACCAGAAGAAATCATTTATTAGCATCAGCTCACACCAATTATTGAATGGTAATCAGCCCTAAAAGGGATGTTGGAGTCCACATCCCTCCGTGTGTCATGTCAGTGTGTTTCTGAGCAAGCATTCGTACATTCTGCTTTAATGCATCTGATTTGATCAGAGAATGTAGAATTCCCTTGGTAATAAAGGCTTTTCTGTGATCTTGGGCATTCTCTGTTAAGATGAGTAGAAATTGTGAATTGTATAAGTAATGATGAATAGTCTGTGTCAGTGGTTCAGTGACAGCGTCTCTGTGTACAATCTGTTTCAGGAGCGACTGGAGGAATTAGCCCGGACAGAGGTGCTGGACACGGGGAAGCCCATATGGGAAGCTCGCTTTGATATTCAAGGATGTGCTGACACAATGCAATACTATGGGGGAATAGCGCCGACCGTGGTGGGTATGTCACTGTGCTCCTTTACCTTGGATCATCGTTTGGGAAACTGTAGTGCCGACAAAAAGTCAAGGACCAGCTTCTATTTTTGGCAGTTCCAAATAAACGTTTTGTGAAAAAGAGTAAATGTATTTACACAGGAAAATGACGGACTGCAGTGGCACTTGAGGCCTTTTGCTGTTCATGTAAATTATCTTTTTCCTGTCTGCTTGTTAGGTCTGTGTTTAAGCCTGGGAACAAAATCCAAGAAAATCAATGAATTTGTACCCATTTTCAAACCAGTTTAGCTGACAAGGCCATGACAGCGACACAGGCAATACATGATACATGCGCAAGGAGTGACCAGTGTGAACTTTGCTCACTGTCTGTTCAGCCTAAGACTGCCAGACAGAGCCAGTATTGTCTCTGCTCACGGTCTGTTCAGCCTAAGACTGCCAGACAGAGCCAGTATTGTCTGTGCTTACTGTCTGTTCAGCCTAAGACTGCCAGACAGAGCCAGTATTGTCAGTAATCAGAGCTGAAACAGACATGTCTCCGGGAAGACAACCAAAACACTTTTTTGTCCTTGACTTTTTAAACCAGTAACTCAGTATCACACCTTGCAGTTCAGATCGTTCCTGTACACTGTTTCCAAGGTGAATATTTGGAAGACTGGAATTAGATTGATGTGAAAGCATAACTGCTTAAACATATGTTGTATCAAGGACTGTTCTTGGAATTTTGTAAGTGAAGGTTATATGTCTGTGCTTGTCTGTACATGTGCATAGCTTAGTTGTCTATATTTTGTGGAAATCACAAAAAAAGAAAATGTTATCAAAATGTTGTAAAAGAATTCCTAAATGTTTGAAACATTAACATTAACCCACATCCACCAAATTGCACACTGTTGTAATGTATTCCAAGTAAAATAACTTATGCTTGGGAAGAAAGAGTAAAAAGATATTAACAAATCGATGGATTTAACGTTTTCTTGTTATGAACTTGTTACCACAGAGTGTGAGAAAATGTCGTCGAAATTGTAAGGAGATGTCCTAGAAAGAAATAAGGAGGGAAAAGTATGGCTTTTTAAATAAAACAAAAAAACGGTGAGAAACCCTGCCATCCATTACACGTTATTTCTTTGCAGCACTTGATGTGCATCAGTTGCTGACTGTTTTGTGTGTGTGACATCATGCATCAATTATCATGCGCAGGTGAGCACACGCAGCTGGCTGGAGGTTCCTTTGCCTACACAATACGTGAACCGCTGGGCGTAGTGGGAGGCATCGGGGCGTGGAACTTCCCCTTCCAAATGGTGGCCTGGAAATCCTCCCCAGCGCTGGCCTGTGGCAACACCATGGTGTTCAAACCTTCCCCCTTCACCCCTCTCACTGCGGTCATGTTGGGGGAGATCTATAAGGAAGCTGGCTTGCCCGATGGCTGCTACAATGTCATACAGGTTGGTGGTAAAATGGTTGTAGAGTCTTGAAGGCTGCAGTTCAGTTTAGGAAGTTGGGAGTTTGTTTTGTGTTATTATGGATGATATTAGTGAAGAGCACTTTTTAAATGGTTGTTGTGAAGCCCTACAGATTAAAGAAGATTGTTATAAGGTTATGCAGCTTTTAGGAATAAAGTTACACAGTTGTCTATCCTTATTGTCATGCATTGTTTTTCTTCCTTTGTGACCCGTTCACCTGCCTTTGGTAGTGCAAAGTCTTTACGTTTTCTTATGCTCAGCTTAGTAACATGCTAGTTTCTTTTGTTGCAAGCTGGTGACAAGGAAGAGAAATAAATCTCACAGGTTACAGAAACTGACCTCATTGCCTGCGTTACTCAGGCAGTTGCTGGCAAGTCACACTAATGCATATGAATGATGGAAAGCCACACAAGTTGCGAAAGAAGTAAGGTTGCACAGCATATGAAAGGCTTATATAAGTCATGGGTTACAAAAAGCACACGGATTATAGGAAAGCTGTACAGGTCATTGGTGGTTGTTGAAATGTCACACGTAATGAAAAGTTGATTTAAAGTCACATTGATCATTTAGTACATTTGTGACTGACTATGTGTATACTCGTAGTCAGCTGGCAAAACACAGAGGAACTCCAGTTATACTTGCACCAGTCGTTTAAGGTACAAAACTCATGTTTAACTGCAGGCACTTTTTTTGTGGCAGTAGAGTTGCTTCCCTTGTTATGGTTAGTACTGTTTCAGTGTTATGACATGTGACATTTGAAAACACAATTTTTGTGCAATTATAAGATAAAAATGGATAAAAAATGCCTGATGTTTGAGAGGAGAAATATTTTGTCTCGAGATTTTGATGAGCCTGCTGACAGGGATTCTTTTTTGCACCCCCCCCCCCCCCCCCCCAAAGATAGTTGTAGTGAAAGTGATATAGAAGATCTTGTAGAAACTGCGTCACTGTCGGATTTTTACTTCAGTAGCCAATACGAGTGGACACACTGACCGTGGTAGGGCCAGGTGTAATTGACATGCATCTTGGACTTGAGACCGGGCAATCAAGTTATAAAATCCACAGCTAAACTCAGCATCCATTTTTCATTATTTGGTGTTGATTCCTGTATATTTGGGGCTGCTAGACAGGTTTGGTTAGAACTACTAGTTTTCTTGAAGTTTCTTGGAGGTGGGCTCAGGTTGGCAGGAAGATCAGGTGCCAGTCACAATGGTGTTAAGGCTTCTGTGACCTCATTCAGGCTATAGAAGATTGCTATCAAGTCACACTGGTAGGTGCCAGTTGCTGCCTCTTCCAGCACTACAGCTATAATGAATCGTACTCTGTAATTAAAAATTTTAACTTGAAGACTGAAACTTTTTTAGCTCAGATGTCTGCATTGCAGTATGTTGCATCTTAAGATTTTAAAGCAGCATAGTTGCTTGATGATGAACTGTGTATGTGCTTGCTTTTTTTTTTTTTTTATTCAGGAACAGCAGTGCTAGTCTTAAGTTCACAGTGACAGCAGTTCTATGTGTTCTGTCAATTGTTCTGATTATAGGGAGAGAGGGGGAGACAGGCCAACTGCTAGCAACCATCCAGACATTGCCAAGATGTCATTCACCGCAGTGTACCCACCGGCTCCAAGATCATGTCTGCTTGTGCTCAGGTAATGGACCCACTCACTGTATTTCTTTAAGTATATGACTCCAACCCATTCCATCCCCCCTCTTTCTCTCAGTGTCCTCCCCAACCACCCCCATCTCAGTTCCCCCTTCCAAGCAGGGATGCCAGGGGATCTTTCAGTGTTAATTGTATCTTCACATTCTGGAGATTCTGTGCAACAATTTGCCCTTTTCTATCACTCTCTAGTGTCTCTCTTTGCAGATCCATCAGCTGTGCTGCTGTGGATGCTCTGGCGATTTCATGGGAAGAGATTCTCCCTTATGCATTCACCCCATCCTACTCCCCTCATTCCTGCCATATTAAGCAAGGTGGCCAGAGAGAAATGTCAAGTGATTCTCATGTGCCCATTGAAACAGACAAAGAGTTGGATCAACCTCTTGATCACCCTTCTTGTAAAGGAGCCCATGCCGTTTTGTTTGAGATCAGACATGTTTCTTCTGCCCAAGTTGATGAGTTGGTACACAGACCCATGTCTCTCTTCATACCAGCTGTACATCAGGCAAAACTTCTCTTTGTGAGAGACCTTTCTGCCCATCATGGGTGTCAAAGATCATTGCTGGGCAAAGATAGTCTACCTTGAAGGTGTAGGATAACTGGAAGGTCTTCTCCAAATGGTTTAGTCAGGCTGGTATTATTTCGGCTATTGCTGAAGGTTTCTTTTTTTTTTTTTTTTTGCTGTCCCAACCTCTGCGCCACCTCAGAGGCAGTGCCCCCATGCCACTCATTCTGACACCCTGTCTACGGCCACAGCCCGGTCGGCCCTGCCGCAGCCCTGGCACCGGCAATTCACAGGGAGCAGTCAATGTCAAGTCGTCAAGAGGCAACCCACCGGAGTCACTTCGGTGGTGTTCAGTGGCGCCTGTTCTGATCTAACATATGCAGGACACTGCCTACTAAGCCCCCAACTGATGACACTAATTGCTTAGTTGTGGAACCAGCATGCGTGAGCTCTCCCACTAGAGGGCGCCATCACGTCCGTCCAACGACAGCCCCCATGGACTTGACAGTACCGGTGATCCCGACAGAACCAAAACCAAGGCCACAGATGTGGAGAGGACATTGAAATTGAGGTCACCATGAGAGCAGGGCATGAAGGGCCACAGAATCTGAGATTTTTTTTTTTTTTATGCTGATCAATGAGAATGAGGATGATTAAGATGATGCTACAGATTTCCGTTTCGGTCCGAGACTACATGATGGGGCTGTACTCTATGCTTCCTTTCATAATATACCCCGGCGTCAACCAGGCCCGAGAGATACAGACACCTGCAGTGTTGGTCAGGAAATTTGAGCAACACTCTCAGAAACGCATCCATTAAGTGGATGAAACCCACGACCTCCCAGCTGGAAGTCCGTGACGCTAACCACTTTGCCACGGCAGCTAGTCTATTGCTGAAGTTGATGTGGCTCATTTTTCAAAGGATTTACACAGTAAAGGAAGGTGAATATCGTAGAAGGTTCTGCCAGAAACTTCAGACTCATGGGGGACTGACCTTGATATTAACCATGATCCATTGATAAAGGCGTTTATTGCTTACTGCTCGTTAGGACCTGTAAGGCAGATCAAAGCTGACTCTACAACTGGTCTAATCCGGCCTCTAGTGACTTTGAGCCACTTACTGAATGCTCTGTTGAGGACCTCACCTTGAAGACTTGCTTTTCAGTCACTTTGGCTTCAGCCTGTAGAGTGAGTGAGGTTCGTGGCTTCTCCAAGGACCTATGGTTCTCAGAGTGGCACAAGAATGGCTCAGTCATTCTCTTGACGTGCCCTTCACTCCAAGCCCAGACTGCAAATCCTGAAGAGTGGCCAGTGCACGTAACCTTGCCTCCACGGACCAATCCCAGGCCCAGGCAATTGAACATGGAGTAGGGTCACCATCCTGTGGGAGCACTGAAGATGTACCTGCAGAGGACAAAATCAGCCCCTTGTCCACCATTTTATGGCATAACGGATAGAGTGCCACAGAAGGGCCACAGAATTTGAGAACTTTTTTTTTATACTGATTGATGAGAATGAGGATGATGAAGATGATGCTACAGGTTTCCATTGCAGCCTGAGACAGGGCTGTACTCTACGTTTACTTGAAAACTGAAATGTTCCTTTTTAAGGATATCAAGCATGTGACCTTGGAACTTGGTGGAAAATCACCGTTGATTATCTTCGAGGATGCTGACCTGGACAACGCCGTGAAAGGAGCTATGCTGGCCAACTTCACCAATCAGGGGCAGGTAATGTGCAGTAATGGTCCTGTTTCTTTAACTACTTGATTCATTTATTATGGAGCAAGTATTATTATTACATATCATGTGAACAGCATTGTTCTACCTCTGTTCATACTTTCCTCATCATGTCACTTTTGTTAGTGTATGTATTTGTGTTCTCTTTTTGCTATATTTTTTTTGGTGATATATTACTTTTTTCCCCAAACAAGCCAAAATCAGAAAGCTGTAGTAGTTGTGTTGTGCTAGTATCTTTAGTTCTTTTTTTCTATATTTTTGGGTGATGTATTATTGTTTTTTTTCCAAATGAGCCAAAATCAGAAAGATGTTGTAATAGCTGTATATCATGTTTACTATCACTTACTAACAAAGTTGTACTAACAAAGTTGTCTTTTTTCCTTATTGTTTGTTTTTGTTGTGTTTTTTGTAATGTTCTTGGTGACTGCTCAACAGGTGTGCTCCAATGGCACCAGAGTATTTGTTCAGCAAAGCATTCTGGAGGAGTTCTTGAAGCGGCTGGTGAACAGGACCCAGAAGATGGTGATTGGCGACCCCAACAAGGAAGACACTACAGTGGGGGCCACCATCAGCCCCCAGCAGGCTGCCATAGACCTCGGCTACATCGACGGTGCCCGCAAAGAGTTGGATCCTGTTGTATGTGGGTGCAGTAGAACATCTTCGTAACGGTGTTCAGAAATCCTTACAATTTTGGTGTTAAATGAGAAAGAGGATGAGATGAAAGTCATTTCAGTGCAGGCAAAGAGAAAAGTGTCCCAGGAACCTGAAGTCTTTAACCTGTTGCATTCATGTTAGGTGTAGCGAAGATGTGCTTCTAGCACTGCTAGCTTCGATACTGGTAGGAAACCAGGAGAATGTGCTCAGTGCTATTTCATCCTGTGTTGACGCTGTGGTAGTATATAGGGAAGGCTGTGTATGTCAGGTTCCTCTTTGTAGTCCATTGACAGCATTTGTCAATATTGCAATGTTAGCACAACTTCCATCCATTAACATTGAAAGAAAACTGAATGTAGTGATTGTGAATGAAATGATGACTGAACTTCACAGTGGTAGCGTCAGCAAATGCTTTCGAGTTTTAAGAATTGGCTGGTTATTCCCAGGATGAATAGGATGAAATTTGCATTTTAAAACAGAAAAAAAATTTGCGACAGGACAGTTAGAAGAAGAGTCAGATATTGACAAAGAAGTAGTGCTGGAGAAGAAAAGGATAAAAGTCCAGAAGACAGACTTGCCATGCAGTTAGAAGCATAGTAACTGGCTTCGCTGTCTGCCACTGTGACTGACTTTTTTCAGCTGACAGGATAGATGTATGCCAAGGGGATGGCACATTCATTCCCAGACAACACTGCCGTCCTGGATTTTTGTTGTTTCTTTTCACCATAGACTTTTTTTTGGTGTATGTGTGGATTGCCGCTAATGAAACCAATAGGAATTTACAACAAAACTAAGCTGCAAGGACATGCCTGAAGCCATTTGTCAAAAACTACACTGGAAAAGATGAGAGCCTATTGTTTATCGATGCTGAATAATTATAGGAATAAAACGACATACATGATTTGAATAAAACATCAGGCATGTTTACTGTGCTACTTGTTTACCAGTCCCTGTTTCAGTAGCACACAGATCAACAGTTCCATGCCCAAAACATGCTTTTTTAACACTGTGTTTTTTTGTCGTCGTGGCATAACTGTTTCCTGGGAACATTAGAGCTTCCATTAACGAAGGTGTGTGCATTCCCAACACTTCATGATGTTCACAGAAGCACTTTATTTCATAAACAGAGGGTCCAGTGTGACGGTCCATAATTCAGAGTTTGACTAACAGTTTCCAGTCACACACAGAGCGTCTGATCATATACCGATTCCGTATCAAGTCAGTTGGAATAATTTCTTATCGAAATTAGATTGCCAGCAGAACACCAACAATTACTGGGCAAATGCAGTTATGTATGGAATATGGAATCCCCTTCTCTGTACAGTGCCAAACCATTTTTTTGTTTTGGTCTAGATGGTCTGCTTCATCGCACACTAAAACAAACCTCACAGTAGTTGTGACCACTATTTTCCCCGTTACTTAAGAATCTTTGCAGTTTATTATCTGTGATGAATCATTAGACACAGTCTCTTCAGCTGTAAAGTAAAGTGTCAGCCCACTGACAGTGGCTGTAAGTATCACAGTCATAATATCACAGGGTTACATTAGAGGGCTCCTGCAGCCTTCTGACTGCAGTGATGGGGGGTCTGTCTGGCTGAATCTACACAGGGTCCATCCTTGACTGTAAAGTAACTTACAGATGGTGTGGAAGACTGTAGACTAGCCTTTTGTGACCCCCATTCCCCCCTGTGAGGGGTGACATGCTGGAACAGAGTTACATGGAGGAAGTCTGAACAGATAACTCTAGAGTAGATGAAGAGAAATGTTCCAGAGAAAAGCATGAAGGGGGAGAACTCTCCATTCTGGCATGTTGTTTGTTACAATGACTTCCCCCAACAGCGGGAGCAATTCTTGTTTTTTTTTTTTAATCTTCATATGATGAGAGCCTAATCTTCTGGGCTGTAATACAACTAAAAACCCATCCCCTCTTTTAGTCATAGGATTGCAGACATTTTGAAACTCAAAACTTTGTATTGTCCTCAGCCTGGCGTCTTGACATTTCTAATCCTGGACAATATTGTGGTAGGTGTTTCAGTCATACTATTTTCTGACATTTGCTGATTAGGTGTTACGTCATTGGTCCTGTTTCAGGGTGCCCATGTGGTTTATGGCGGACAGAGGGTGACGCCTAGTGCTGAACTGGCTGGCGGTTATTACCTGTCGCCCTGCATTTTGACCAACTGTTATGACCAAATGAAGGTGGTGCGTGAAGAAGTCTTCGGCAGCGTCATGTCCGTCTTGTCTTTCCAGACAGAGGAGGAAGCGATACAACGTGCAAATGATACGCATTTCGGACTTGCCGGAGGGCTTTTCACCAGGTATGTTCTTGTGTGGAACATTTTGTAAACGTGCACGATGCCTATATCCCTATTTCCTCATGCACAAGTCGGATTGTTTATAACTTGTATACACATAAGAACAAGTCTTTGCTGCACAGGCTTGCGCAGGATCACACATGTGCTAAAGCATGTGCATGTACACAGATGCATACATATCCACACTCACAGACACACACACACACACACATACACACACACACACACACGTACACACACACATATATGTATCCACATTCACACACACACATGCACACACACACAGAAAAGTGGTAGTGAGGCTGATTTTAAGGACTCGGAGATGAAGGCACAGCTGCTTGAATGAACAGACATTTGACTGAAACCAGTTTGTCAGACAAATTAGAAAGTTTAGATCGGACACATAAGTCCACTACTACTTAGTCTGCTCTTCTTTGCAGAAGTGTGCGTATTGTTGGTTTTAAAGTATCAGAGATCAGTAATGACACATCACCACTGCTTCATACCTTCATACTTTTTTTCTGCAAGGCAATTAGCTTTGTCATTTTTTTTTTTTTTTTTTTTTACTGGTGAGGTACTCAGAAATGTAAACTACTTGTTATGGTTGTATCAAAGGCTCAGCCTCACTTGATGTCATGTACTCTAGCTTGTCAAATTCTTGCAATCTATGACCAGTTGGCTAGTCTTTTGAAATAATTTTTTGTGACTCAAAACATATAACAAAAATTGAGATGCCATGCAGACCATCTTAGATTTTAAGTCTGCAGCATGCAGCCACATCGGTTTCCTGTCTTCACTCAGCCAAAACTTTTACAAGAGGCTTTAACAGGTTTAAGATATGTCCGACTGATCCTTTCTGTCTTGTAGTTTCATTCAGTGGTTTTCATTTATTCAGTGGCTTACACTAGGCTTGCGTTTACTATCATTCAGTGGCTTACCTAACTCCCCAGCCTTCTACTAGGCTACTACTAGGTCTTGATGATTTTAGCCTGAAAAATACGAAGCACTGAACAGTGTTTTGTATGCAGTGTACTTATCATGCATGTCCTCATCAAGTAATGCCTGACCATGTATTTCAGCTCTAAAGTGTTTGTAGCATCCATGATTAAATGTCACCATTATCCCTGATGGTTTTAACACATCAGTATTTTTTTTTTTGTAATTCATTATCTATCCTGCAGAGTGTTAATGCTTTTATCACATAAATAGTTTGTAGTTTATTATCAGACCTGAAAAGTGATGATATTTCACAAGCCAAGCAGTTACCAATTCATCATTTTGTTTGCTGTGGCATATACAGAAAAAAATATCCCTCTAAGAATAAACTGTTCTTGATTTACACATTACAGTCTTTACAGAGGTGTGATGGTCTTTGAAACAGTCAAGTTGATGCAGCACAAATCCACTCCTGATTTTGTTCCCTTTCACTGTCCTCACCCACTGTTTGTGATTCTATGGCAGCTTCTCATTCTCTCTCATCTTCACTAAGATGAAACAAATCGAAATCCTTACTCTGTACAATTCATCCACCTGGAAACAGTTTTACTTACAAACTGTTGTATTTATAAAGAGTAGAAAATGCTGTCTGAACTGATCACACAGCTCAGCTAGCATAAAAACATTGTACTCATTGAAGCTGTGTATCAGATTACAAGAACGTTGTTGAATAGATCATGTCATTCAGTGTGCATGTATTGCATGTAATTTCTGAGTGTTTATAAGTGCGTGAGCTGACCTTCTTTTCTGTGCTTCTCCTGGACAGAAATCTGAGCAGGGCTCACCGAGTGGCGTCACAGATGGAGGCTGGCTCCTTGTACATCAACAACTACAATGTGTATCCTGTCGGCGTTCCATTTGGAGGGTACAAGAAGTCAGGCATTGGGCGGGAGAATGGTCCGGACACACTAGACTACTACTCCCAGGTGAAGTCGGTGTATGTGGAGATGAACGATGTGGACTGCCCTTACTGAGGCATTCTGCTTGTGACATTGAAGGCCTGGATTAACGGAGAAACTGCTTGACCGTAGCGATGAATTTCTGTGACGTGAAATACAAGACTGTCTGAAGACAATGAGATAGGAAGATGTGAAAAAGGAAAATCGGGTTTCAAACAAAAGACATAGGAGGTGGTTTTCAAAAAAGAAGCATTAGCTGAGTAAAACTGAAAAGTACGAGTAAACACAAAGATCATAAACACAAGATAAATGTGACATCCACTGCATTGTTTCCATGATTCAGAAAGTGTCAACTATGATTAAATGACATATCTGACATAATTGAAATCTAAAGAGGGAATTACATGTGAAATAAACACCATATTTTCTGTGGAGCATCATACAAAATATATGGGACAAGGAGAATGCCCCAGATGTCTGGCATTGGTGTTACTTTTGGACTGCCGCAGACAGTAGACCTCAGAGACTATAACACCTGGAGAGCGGTCAACGCGCTGTCCCCAAGTAGCAACATTGTCAGCCCCATCAGTATGTATCAATAGAATTATTACAACATGCAAACACAAGTTACTAAAAAAAATTCCAAGTGCAATAAGTGCCATGATTGTCTCACAGCTGAGTATGGTAATCCTGAACTTACACTTTTATCGTTTCCTTCCGTTGATGTACACATGGGTGCCACTCTTCCGTCTGGGTGACTGAAATCCATTTTCTCAGTAAGGCCCCAGACGGAAATTCCGTTTTTCAAGTTTTGTTATTAAGAAAAAAAAAAATGGGGGGGGGGGACAGTTGAATCGGCAGTATTATGACCGAAGCAGCACTGTAGCTGACGACCGGAAATGAGGAAGCTCTCTCTATCGTTGAAGACAACACACAGGTCCAGCGATCTTTGTTAGCCTACATCGTGCCATTGTGCTGGTAGAAAAAGTTTTCCTCGCCGGGGCCTGGGTGGGCTTCTGGACCCCTGCCTCATTTTTCAGTTTTTTCAGGTTTTCGAAGTGTCACCCTTGTGTACATAAAGGAGAGTATACTAGTCTTCTTGCAAGATTTCTCACAAGTTCAGCTGACTCTCTGTGCTTTGAACTCATGGTTGTAAACTGGCTCTTTTCTTCTCTCACTTGATGAATAACATTGCAAAATAAACATTGAAGGGGGGTTGGGAGAGGCGGAGGAGGGAGGGGGTGGGGTGGGGGGCAACCCCACAACCAACATAGAACAGTGTGACGAAGCTATTTGAAAGTCCCATGACTAAGTGTCCTTTTCCTGTCGTTAGTGAAAGAGAGCAGGGAGTGAGCTCCAGTTTATGAGCCTTTCTAGGTGAACAGTTGTCTCCTTTGTCAGTCTCTGTGATTGTTGGTAAGTATTGCCAGTGGCAGCTTGCCACTCTGCCAGCGCTTGTAAGAAAGTGTTCTTTGGGGATGTAGGTATGTGGTGTTGAAATCATTTGTGTTCATTTACTATTCATAATTAGACGTAATTATCCTCCTAAATATGGTGCAGTTTTTACACTTTTTCATTGTACATTACACCACTATGCCATAATCAGCAGAATCAGGAATTTTGGTCACCTCAAACCATGATTTCATATTCAACCATCAGCAAAGGGTAAAGTTCATTCATTTTTTCGTTCTCATTTTTTGGGCTACTGTGTATATAGACCTCTCATGTGATTACGATTATTAGCATTGTTTTATAATTATCATTGAATATCTTATTGTTTAACAAATTAGTAGTGGGGGGAAACAAGTGCAGGCTAACAATTCTTCTGTCATTATATAAATGACTTGGCAAAGATTTGAATATAGACACACACACAAAAAATCTTATTGTTGAACAAATAAATAATGGGGGAAAACAAGTGCAGTCTAACAATTCTTCCATCATTATGTAAATGACTTGGCAAAGATTTAAATATATATAAAAAGAAAAAAAAAACAATATAAACAGAAAAAAAAGAAATTTTATTATTGTTATTATTATTGTATTTCCAATTTTGCAATGAATATTTTGTCTCAACAGCAAGACAAGAGTTTGCAGTTTTTTCTGAACCACTCCCCCCTGTCTTCTTCCAGTCAGCGTTTCAGGCCAGACGGTAAAGATGCTGTTCGCTTCTTATCAAAGCATAGCAGATATTAATGACTATTTCAGAAAGCATGGATGAGTCCTGGATAGTCTTAGGCAAGGTCAGGGAGGATGGTGAAGTGTCCTTTAAAGAACTATCCCCAGCAATATGTGGCATTCAAACGATCCCTCAAATGCCCACTGAAACAGTCTGTCTCTTGTGTCGGGAAGAATGAATATGACCAGAAATTTTCAGTCAGGTGATTCTTTAGAGAGCTTGCTGTGTTCTGAAATTCCTTTGTGGTTTGCTTTGAGGGTAGAATCTACACTCCTAATGAGCTGGACAGATTCAAGTCTGTAGACAACTGCTCACTTAAAGTTTGATGGGCTTGAAACCTTTTTTTTTTCACCCTAAATTTTGATGATGTGACCATGAGACAACGGGCATTGCCAAAAAAAAAAAAAAAGGACAATACATCAGTAGTTTTTCTTTTTTCTTTTTTTTTTGGTGCTCTTGGCATCTTCACATGTTGAAACTAATCTTTTAAAAGACCTACATTTGGCAGACAAGTGTTTCACAATAATGTATGTGGCAAAACATGTGAATGTTTTGTTTCTAAAGAATGAGAGGGTTTTTATTTTGATGTTTGTATTATTTGCTCAAAAGTTTCACTTGATATTATTGATTTTTGCTACTCTCATTACTAGTATTACTCGACATTAAGTTAAAGGGTGAACAGGTTTGCATATTTTACATTGTACAAATATGTATGGCCTCTGTTGTCTTTATAACATATTCTGTATAAAATATTAAACAGTATGGAGCTGAAGTGATGGACAAGTGTTGTTGTGTAGCCTTATAATGACTGTGGTTAACCTAAAAAGAAAAAGAACAAGACAGGTTTAAGATGGCTTGAAACGGCATTTATGTACCAGAGCATACTCATGCAAACATGTACACGTGCACACAAAAACGAAAACAGAACTATCCATGGAAGCTGTAATAAGCATCAGTTTTTTTATTTGTCAGCATCATTAATGGCACAGTGGCAAGATAAAAAAAAAAAAAAAAGGTCTGAAAATGATGCAGATGATGTCAATTATACACTGAAACAGGCCTCCTGACAAAATGTGCAATCATCGAACTGTCCACAATCATGCACAGCCAGCACTTAATTTAGCGAGAATCAGTGGAACTGATTGCCTGTTATTTCCCTTACAGGATCAGTATCCATTCAACTCCATTACAATGTTCATAACAACAACAACAAAAAAAAACTAACAAAAAAAAACCCACATGTATTTGATGTCTGATGAATTGGAGAGGTGTTCAAGAATATTAGGTTGACTTGCTGGTGCACAAACTTGACATGGGGACTGCAGAAACTAACACAGGAGGATGAACCTGTACCTCAAAACAGTGTGGTTCTCATTGCTGACATTGATCATCATTCACAAGCTTCGGATTACCAGGAATGGGTGAGGTGAACTACGGAGAAGAACTGGTCATTCTTCACTGTATCTCTGACTGAGCCACGAAAAAAAAACTTCCTGTACAAAAATGGAAACTTCTCATGCCTGCAGAGAAACTGTGAATGTGTGTGAATGTGAGAATTACAGTAAAACCTAACAGGCTCCACTTTTGAAGTGGATCTGGCCTTTTCAGAAGAAAAAAAAGTCTCAATTACAAAACACTGGTGTGCAGGTGTTGTGCAATATTTCAGCAAGTCATGTTTATAGCACAGCCAACTGTGGAACCCCAGGGCTGCATGCAATGTGTTTAGGTTTTAGGTAAGGTTCACTCCAACAACCAGCTGCCATGGCGAAGTGGTTAGCGTCATGGACTCCCAGCTGGGAGGTCGTGGGTTCGAATCCCATCAGCAGTCATGTGTGGGTTTTTCTGCCCCCACCGGCTCCTACCTAGAGTTGAGTTGCTGTGGACTCAGATGGGAAGACTTGGACTACACAGTCGAGTTTCATCCACTTAATGGATGCGTTTCTGAGAGTGTTGCTCAAATTTCCTGACCGACACTGCAGGTTCCTGTATCTCTCGGGCCTGGTTGACGCCGGGATATATTATGAAAGGAAGCGCAGAGTACAGTCCTGTCATGTAGTCTCAGACCGAAATGGAAATCCATAGCATCATCTTAATCATCCTCATTCTCATTGATCAGCATTAAAAAAGTCTCAAATTCTGTGGCCCTTCATGCCCTGCTCTCATGGTGACCTCTTTTTTCAATGTCCTCTCCACGTCTGTGGCCTTGGTTTGGTTCCATCGGGGTCACTGGTATCGGCGAGTCCATGGGGGCTGTCGTTGGATGGACGTGGTGGCGCCCTCCAGAGGGAGAGCTCACTCAGGCCAGCTCTGTGACTAAGCAATTATTGTCGTCAATAGGGGGCTTAGTAGGCAGTGTCCTGCATATGTTAGATCAGAACAGGTGCCACTGAACACCACCGAAGTGACTCGGCAGCAGTGCATCGTCTTCTCCGGTGGGTTGCCTCTTGACGACTTGACATTGACTGCTCCCTGTGGATTGCCGGTGCCGGGGCTGCGGCGGGGCCGACCGGGCTGTGGCTGTGGACAGGGTGTCGGAATGAGCGGCGTGGGTGCACTGCCTCTGAGGTGGCGCAGAGGTTGGGACAGCAAAAAAAAAAAGCAAAGGTTAACTCCAAACCACTTCTTTTTAACAGAAAGGTTCGCAATTGTTCAGCTTGGCTGTCTTGCATTGCCATTGTTATTACCAATATTATGAACATTGTCATGGAGTTGAAACCACCCCAGATCTTGGCTGTTTGGAAGACGAGTATTGCTGCTGTGCTCTTCCTGCTGACCGAATACACTGACAGTATGTGCCACCCAAAAGGTGACTTAGCAACATATAGGACAGAAACAGGAGTGAGGGAATACACACCAAGTGTCTTGACATTATTATGCGCAATACGACCATTCTAACAAGACGGAAGTGAACCAACAGAAGCAATAATACATGATCTGCTCCTCGTCGCCAACATGTTCATTGTGGCTTACAAACAGTTCTGTTGTCAAGCCCAGGCCGGCTCCTGAAAGGCACACTGGGGAACATCTGTCTGTCTTCAGGGAGGAACTCTGCAGACAGAGGGGGAAGGGCGGCGGATCTGATGCCCTAACACACAGGATAAAAAGTGCAAGGAACACTGTAGGAAACCATTCCTGCTAACTGGCAATTTGCTTCGTAAATATATTTTGGATTTTGATGACACTGACAAGACCAAGAAATGTTGCCTGTTTTCATTATCCTGCTTCTTAGTGGTTTAGTGCAGAAACTGCGTCTTTTAAATTGCTGTCAACAAGCAGATCTTTTCACACTTGCACCAAGAAAAGTGCAGCCTCATTTGCTGTTGGGATAATCCTCTTTAAATTACAAGAGTATTTTCAAGAGAACCACCATGTTCGAAAGGGTTCTTTTTGTCTCTAGCTCTTAACAGCCTTTTCTTTCTTCAAAGCATCTGATGATTTTTGACAGTTACAACAAAATGCAAGCACATGATAGTTTTAAAGTATGGCAGCCAATCCATTGGAGCTGATTTCATCTAATGAACCCGGTCTTGCATGCTGCAGCTAAAACCTAAAAGAACAGAAACTGGCTTTGACATTAACTGTGAAGACTCTGCTCACCACTTTTATAACAAATTTTCTTCTCTGCAGTATTGAATATCAAAGATGTTGCCTTTCTGTTGTGAATTTTCTGATGAATGATTTCTCTCTTTGCTGACACTCTTCATACTTGGTATGGGGGCATACCCATTTGTTCCACACACACTGTTACCAGATGTCAACTTGTGTACGATTGGTCTACAAAAACATTAACCCAATAGGGGTTATGCACTGCCTGAAAAGTTGGAAGGCTGTCAGTTTTAGTGCTAATTAATAGTCATACCCCTGAGCCTATTACAAACTTCAAACATTTACACAGACTCTCAATTAAAAAAAGATTTTCATTTGTCAAAAAAAGTGAACAGTATTGTCATCCATATGCAAATGTCAAAACAACAGGCGGAAACATACAAACAAACAAAAAATGCACGCCTGTCTTGAGACGACAAGAAAAACGCATAATGAAAACTCCCAATTTTTACTATCCACAGAAGAAGTGAACCACAAATGGAATAAATGTACAGTTCAATTCACGTTGTTTCACAAGCCCAAGCTGACAGAAAAAGAGCACAGCAGGGCTCAAAGCATGCTATACATCTTCACAATCATAGCATACAAAAATACTAAACACACACCCACACACAAAATTTTGGTTAAACTCATTCTGGCAATAAATATGGATTTAAAACTTTCAACTTTTAAAAGAAATCAGAGCACATCAGCTGACAAATCAGCATCATGAAGAGGAAAGGTATTAGGAAAGGAACCAACTGGTTTAAGATGATTGAAGAACCACCTTGACACCAAATAAATACACTGAGAGAAGGTGGGCCTGAATCAACAAATATCTCTGCAGCAGTTACATTGAACTGGGGGTGGAAAAAAAAAAAAACAACACGAAAGCAATTGCACATTGTGAGTAACGCTACTGGATTTTGGACAGCATATAAAAATACCATTTGACTGATTAATGTTACACCACAAAATATAACGCACAACTATTTAGCACTCTTTCACCTCAACAAGAAAGCTTCCAATGCTTTAAGTGAGAGAACACGGCATGGTAAAGATCTGTCCAAACTCTCCCCTACAGCAGGGCAACTTGATGACAGAACACACAAACAAGCCAGACTAGAAAGCAACACCTGCGCTCAGATCTATGTCTGATTTTTGGCCAGACTATGCAAAACTCAAAAAAACACAGAATGTACACATCATCATTAGCTTTACATTAATTATGTTTACACATATATTCATTTTGTTTTGTCTTTCTCTCATGAAATGTACAGAATGCTATAGCAACAACAAAAACATGCACATGGTGGTTGCAATTCTTACTGTGTCCGTTGAAAATAAAGTTAATAAAAACGTGGGACAATCCTGACAAAAAAAAAAACATGTCAGGTTATTCTGTAAGCAAGTTATAATACATGTATGTCATGGGGCACCATAGTAACCACTGTCTTCTCTTTCTGTATACAAATATTTGAGATTCTTTAACATCCACACTGTTTTCCGTAAATTTCAAGAAATCAGTTCAAATCTAGTTGCGTGTAAACAGAATATCTATGCTTTTTTCCTCATGACCTCGCTGAAATACTTAAAAATCCAGACTGCATCATCGACACACTTGTTCACTTTATAATGAAAGTGTTGGTGTTGGATCAGGTGAAGAGAGGGGTGGCAGAGTTCACTAAAATAGGACACTGCAAGTGTCTTGCTTGCCTCTGACTGGGAGCAACAAAAAGAGACAAAAGTGTTTAGTTTTTTTTTTACTTAAGAAACATTTTTTGTTTCCAATAATAACACTTCAGAAACACACACACGTTTCATAAGCATCTTAAACAATCATAAGTGTCAGAAAAATAAATAAGTTTCTGACTTTCTCAATTTGGAGAAAAAAGAATATATGTACCATTGTACTCCCCAGCATAGTGTAGCTTTATAAAGAAAATGCCGAGGACTACAGTAGGGTGAAACAGTAGTCGCTCAAAACCCTTAAACCTGTGTCATGTTGTGGGTCAACAGAATTCAGTAACAAGAATAGACTCCAGTTAAACTGAATCTTGAAAACATTGTATGTTTACATAAGTTTTTTTGGTTTTTTTTTGAATATGCAGGCTGATATTCCTACGGACATTCCCTGTATAGACAGGCAAGGATTAATCCCATCTACCCAACAAAGGGAGTGAAGTTTTGTGTGTATGACCGTTTTTTTTTTTTTATCCCACCATTAAGGCAGCCATACTCCAACTTTGGGGAAATCTACATAAATGAATTTTGCATTCCCAACCAGAAACCTTTTCCCTTGTTAATATCCTCTGGTTAATAACATGACCATTGTAACACAGGTTTTCAGTCACAAGAAGTAAATTGTCAGGTCCCAGGCAACCAAATTTTGTCGTCGAATTGTCATGAATATAAAGACATATTTAAAAGGAAGTTATCTTCTCTCATTTTAACTTAAAAGTTTCCCAAAAATACTGGAAACTGGC
Organism: Conus betulinus; assembly: GCA_016801955.1. Lineage (NCBI taxonomy): Eukaryota > Metazoa > Mollusca > Gastropoda > Neogastropoda > Conidae > Conus > Conus betulinus. Next base: position 749,673 of record JADBJO010000122.1, read on the forward strand.
AGAGTTGCTCATATTTCTACGATTGGTTCCTTTCAAATGCTGCTAGGTCGAGATGCTGATCAGTTGTTGGCTTGGAGGCCAGTCATTAATTGTTTCATCCATCAAGGCTATTGGTCACTCAAACTTGTCGACCAACAGACAGTCAGAGTGTTAGGAAAGCCTAGCTGCTCTGGACAGTGTTCAGGGCTAGTGTGATACAGCTCACAAGTACTGCCTGTCACACTTGGCAATCCTCTTCATAATTACAGACAGGTCAGAAGTCAAGCACATCAAAGTTTGACTTCACAATCAGATTAAGTCCACAGTAAGTTCATATTAAGTGCACTGTGACTGTGGTACTGTGCGCACTGATTTCCTCACTGCTGCACACACAGAATTTAGAAGTATGATGCAAGTGTGATACTGTATGAGCACAGTTTACAACTGTCATGTCTGATATTACACAACAGAACTAAGAACAGTCATGTTTGTGTGACTCTGTACAACACAGAATTCTGAACTCTTTAATGTTTGTTTTAAAGTGTGCGAACACAATCAAGAAGTATCAAGTCTGTGCGATACTGTACAAACAGAATACTGAAAGCAATGAGCGACTGTTGATCCATGTAATACTGCTGTAGAAACAGAATTTACCTACTGGAAGCTGTTAAGTCTATGTGGTACTGTACAAACAAAATTTTGTAATCATGGATGGGAACAAATACAAAACATGATATGAAGATACAGATGTAAATACTTGTCCAAAACCGGAAAGTAAAAAAGGCAAGTTTTTGCTATATATTTTGATTGGGTGTGATGCTGGTAAATGCCAACACATGAAAATAAACCAGTATAAACCTAAGCTGTCGCACACACAAAAGTCAAATACATTCTACAATGTTTAAGTGCTCTCTCTCTTCTCTCTCTCTTACAAACACATACACAAACTTGCACACACACACACACACACACACACAAATATACAGACCTGCTAAAGATATTGTTCTGAGCAATCTAAAACTATGGTCCATTAGATGTAGTATAAATTCATTAAAAAAAAAAAAAAATGTTTATACCGATTTGTTAAAAATTAGGAGCAACTCCTCACTCATATGATAGGATTTTTGGCACCAAAGCGACTAAGATTGAGCATTCTTACTTGATGGTGAAGTCTGTGACACAAATAAAAACCCTGAAAGGCCATGGACAAGTCAGTGTTTTTTATAAACTTGTTCACAACCACTCACAACTGTTTGGGATTGTTCAGTTTGTTGGTGAACGTGGTTTGCAAAAGTGAAGAAAACGAAATGCAAACTGATACAGACTATCCCAGCTGCAAAACCACATTCAACCAATATAAATCAAACTTGACAAGCCAGGTATTTTTTCGTATTGAGGGTGACAAATGTGACCCTTATGATGAACAAATATGGATGGCAGCTGCAAAGAGCATGGACTATGTCAAAAGTCATTTTGTTTCCTACGTGATCGGGTAAATGAACAAGATGTGAATATTTCTTTTGTGAATTTGTTAAACCTTGACTAACAACAGACAAACAAGATTTTGGGAAATAAAGTCACTGTTATTATGTAAGAATTCAAGAAAATGATCATATGTTTTGGCTGTGTAGTTGTCAGTAGGTCACAATACAAACCGCAATGCATTTTGAACATCTGTTCCAAATTTGAATTGTCAATGGTTGGTCACAAAACAAGCCAACTGGAAGGACAAGCGCTCCCTTGATTGTTATGACTGGTATTTTCACATCACAATGAGTACAGAAGTGCTGGCACTTGCAAAACATTTTCACAACGGTGCTGAGTCACAAACCCTTCGACAAAAATCTCATCACAGAACTAATGTCACAAAGGTCACATGATCACTGGGTCTTTGTTTCTCCCTGGGATGACAAAGAACACCATCTTTAGCATTATCATTGGCTGACTTTCACAGAAATTATGACGTTGGTGAGCCTGTCATGGTAGCGACACGCAATAAAATCTATGATATGCCTCATAGTGACTAACCTTTGTTTGATCCACATGTTACCCCTATAAAAAAAAAACCCAGTGATGTAGGCATATTTACAAAAGGAAGAACAAACCCACATTCACCAAAATAGTGCTACACAATGAAGTTCTTGGGGTGTATTAAGAGTTAAGAGTGTTTTTGTGGAGGGGGGAGGGGCATCAGAATCCCTCAATGTTCTGAAGATGCACAGGCTGTGGCAGTCGCACACCTTTGTAACATGGAGCACACCATTAACTACCAAAGGAGTGAACATCCTCAAAATCATGGCAGCATGAGCAAACACCCCAAACTGGTCATGAGACTTGTGTAATACATCTGATATTCCATTGTTACCACAAAAGTCCTCACAACACAAAACAACCGGCCTGATTCAGTGAGTGTCACAGTGCACAGTGAGAGAGCAGGAACCGTTAAAAGATCGGTCCATACTGACTGACCAGACAGCAGAAGAATTAATCTCTCTAGCTGCTGCTCAGTGGGCGAGTTGTTTCATTTCAACTTGCCATGCTGCTGGGGAATACTGAGATCAGGTTATGAAGGGGGAACTGGGAGTTCAACAGGATCGTGCATACACTAGCCACTGTGGAGGAACAAACTACAAGACCTGGGAACAGGTGGTGAAACCACGGTGTGTTCTGCCTATTGACTGCATGACTGAACAGAGCCACATTTCACACAAGTGCTGTTTACCACAAGGTGCGAGGTTTCACCTCTTAATCCTTCCATTCTTTCACATATATGTACACATCAAGGCAGAGTCCTTGCTCCAAACACTAATCAAGCAACGTCAGTCGAGTAACAACAAACGGGGTCAGATCTAGTGTCCATTTAGTGCTTTGGGTCAAATTCTTCATTTGTCAAATATATTTCTTATGGAAATTTTTCAGAGAGAGAGAGAGAGAGATTCATGTGCACCTCCAACATAAAATGTCAAATTTACATGAACACATTCACAATAAGATTCATATACAAGTATAAAAACTTTTTAACAGATATTAATGCACAACGTGGAAAAAATATTTGACAAAAAAAGTAAGGGGCTGGGTTTGAAAGTAAGACACCCCTCTATTAGGGTGCTAGGACTCTGTGTACTATTGACATTGCACAACACCATTTTGGGAAATAAAAGAAGAAAAGCAACAGACCGCACATGAAGCTGGTCAGCTGAGCTAACCACACACCTGTACCCAGTTGGCATTTCTCATCAGTACACAAATAAATAATTCATTCCATCGTATAATGCCTCCTCACACCCATTTCCCACCCTCTCCTCCCAGTGACATGACTCCAATCATAAATCTTACTCACATACTAGATTGTTTTCTTGACATGTTTTCTCTGAAAGGTATCTGTCTTTGCAATAATGAAAGGTGTTTGTCTTCACATTGCAAACAAAAACCTTTGGAGCTAGTCCCCTTCAGAATTACTGCTGTGAAATACCATGCATGCCTGGTTTACCTCACCAGTCTGAAACGCCACCATCAACTGTTCAGAGATGTTCTCTCTCATATTTCTAGTCTTTCTTTTGTACACACAAATACACACATACAACACGGACATGTGACTGACAAAAACTTGATGTAATCCAGACAGGTCAGGGGAACTGTAAATCTGTGCTAAGTTTTATATAAGTGCACAGATTCATCAAAAACTTTGCAGTTCTCTTCATTCTGTGTTCAATGATGAAACTATTCTGTTCAGAAGACAAGGTGTGTGTGTGTGTGTGTGTGTGTGGGGGGGGGGGGGGGGGTGGGGGGGGGGGGGGGGGAGGGGACAGGTAAAGGTAAAGGACCATCTTTTGAGTATTCTTTTCTCTATGTCTTTGCTCACTAAATGCACCAATCCTTAGCTATGAAAACGGCACAACAGTTTCACAGCACATTCACATTTCCACTTCAAAGGTCTCACACATGCACACATACTGCAGTGTTGACTATACAGATTCAGGGAAGGCAGCCCTGAACAGCACAGCACACAGGTGCATGCCATCCACTGTCTATGAAAATCGACACTCTTTCCTCCCGAGCACCTACTGTTTATATACAGGACCTGAAGGTAATCAGGTGTATCCTCCTAAACATGGAGGTATAAAATGGTGGGTATAAACACTGTATAGAATACTTTATCTTATCCAGTTAAATGTACAAAAAACCAGGTTGTTTCTGTAACAAATCTTTAATCCTAGCAGCCTCTGCTTTTTTTTTTTTTTTCTAAAAATATTAGTTTGATGACAACATATGTGACAAATAACTGTTGAGGTGTTAGCTAAAAATACAACTACCATTATCTTTTGACAGTAATGGGGTAACTACTGTTTCCTAGATTGAGATGCAGCTGACAGGGAAAGGAATACTGGCCGTTCTCTAACTTGTCACTTCAAAAATTAACACGTCAGCTTATTGCTTCTTCATAAATTGTGCTTCCAAAATAAAGCAACTGTTAATTTTTTTTTTTACAAGTTTTCAAAATCAGGGCTACGCTTATCACGATGCTGTTTTACATCAGTGGAGTATGAATAAACACTTTATTCCAGCCTTTTAAAGTGCCAAAAATAACCATGCTGATGCAACTCTATGTTCACAGGACTAAGCTAAAGAATCCTGATTCAGCTGCACAGGAAAACCGATAGACATAGACATGCATATATGTTTAATCTAAAATCAATCTTCTGTTTCTTCAAAGGAGACAGAAAATGCCCTCCTGTTTTTATCCAGTGGAAGCACGCTTTGAAAACAGACTTCAAAACAACAGAACGAGGCCATCTCCTTTCTAATGTCACACCACTGCATGTAAGATTACGAGTCTGTGTTTGCAGGTGCACACGTTCATAGACAAAACACATGTTCACTCATGAAAACACTTGCTAAAAATCTCCACGCAAACAATCCACTCTGTGACATCTGCTTGCCTCCCACTGACAACTTCAGTCAAAGACATAATCACAGAGTGCACAATGGCTCTGAATAACCTCAGGCTGCTTCACAGTCTGCAGACTACAACAGACTTTCACAGTAGCAAAACAGTTGACACAAATACTTGAGGGAAGATACACTCAACTCTTATTTCAATCACAGCTGTCTTGCCACCTTGTCCGTTCCGGACCACATTCTCTATGTAACATCCTCCAATATGACTTACTTGTCACAAAAAAAAATCAAGACACACTTCATACCTTTGATGAGGGGTATATGAGGGATACTGAAGGGTCTTGAATGAAAGGGGGGGGGGGGGGGGGGGGGTGATGGGGGTGCCTTCTTTATTTTCCTTTATAGGAATCTAGGAGGCATTTTTTCATCTCCATTCACACAGCAGACACAAATCCATAGCAGTGATTATATTCAGCACCAAATGGAAGAAGACTAGATCAGCATTCACAAACAGGATCCACCATCTTGCCTGTGGAAACACAGCATCCACACTGGGGACGCAGTTTCCAGACTATTCAACATGTCACAGCTATGTCCACATGAAAATCCATGATCATTTCAAAAATGCTCCCCACTTCCACGAGCACCACTTGGGATTTGGACCAGGTTTTTCCACACCGCCGCCGCTGACTGCGCCTCAGAGCATCTGCCCGTCTGTAGGGTTCGTTCTTCAGATCTGCCAGAAAAGATGAGGGGGGGGGAGGGGTTTCATTACATGTGCCCAAAGCTATGCTTGTTATCAGATTACATACACGAATTCATACTCCATGTGATGCTCTGAAATTCCTCAACTGTTTTTCCAACATATTTTCCATGATAACATGTTTACAGCAATTGCTTCAGAATCAAAATATCACTTGAAAATGTGAAGTTTATAAACACTGTTATCATGCATAAGTTGGAGGTTATTAACCCACTGGTTTTTTTTTTTTTTTCAAACCTTGAATCACAAACCTAAAATGATGACTGCACTGTACGTATACAAGGAATGCATCTTCCTGTTTCCATACCTTAACCAACTCTCATGAGCAGATCAGAATACAGGTGTGCTGTTAATCTCCTGTGTTCTGAATATGCCCTGACCGCAGAAGCTTGACCAGGGACGTACACGACAAATTCCACCCTTCATCTGCTCTATGCTGCCAGATGAGAGCCTCCAGAATTCCTGATAGCTGTCCACAATATCAACGACCCAGCGAAGACAATCGACAGAAAACCTCACGACCCTGATCAGCCTACAGTGTGCACCTAGTTCCTTTTTTTTTTCTTTTTTTTTTTTTTTTTTAATGCCGATCGATGAGAAATGACGATGATGATGCTACCGATTTCCACTCTGGTCTGAGACTGCATGACAGGGCTGTACTCTATACTTTCTTTCATAACATATCCTGGCATCAACCAGGCCCGAGAGATACAGACACCTGCAGTGTTGGTCAGGAAATTTAAGCAACACTCTCAGAGACGCATCCATTGCCTGGATGAAACTCGACTGTGTGGTCCCAGTCTTCCCAACTGAGCCTGTAGCAAACTCAACTCTGGGCAGGAGCTGGTTGGGGCAGAAAAATGCCACATGACTTTGATGGGAATCAAAACCACGACGTCCCAGCCGGGAGTCCGCAACGCTAACCACTTCGCCATGGCAGCTGCTGGTGCGCACCTAGTTCCTGCTGGTTCTCCACCACCCAAAGCAGTCAGCTGTGCCTGTGATACCTACCCAGCAGAATGTCCTCCAGAGCACCATGGTACACCTCATCCTGCTTCAGCAGACGTCTCTTCTCCTTGATGTCCCCGGTTGCGGTTTTTTCAATTCGTTCACCATCGCCTCCTGAAAACACACATTCCATGCATGTCATATACAACTATAAGAAAAAAATTATTATCATAGTTTATATAGCACCTGTCCTCAGTTAGAGACCAAGCGCTAAGCGCGTTTACAATCAGTGAATAATCCACTGAATCTTTGGAAAGTGAGCTCACTGATATTGAAAAAAACTCTGATTTCTTTTTTCTCCTTTTTCTGGCGATGTATTAAATCATCAAGTCCATCTAAAAAAAATAAACTCTTGCAAAATCATATTAGTTCAAACAGTTTTGTGATGCACAAATGACAGAAAACTCGGCTGAAAACTGGCATTCCAGAGCATCTGATTTCCTATCTATATAAACAGTTGACAGAAGATTGTATGCCTCACTTGAGTCATCTTCTTCTCCTTTTTTTTTTCTTGTTGGGCTGCACCATGTCTGGCTGCAGAAGACCAGCCTCCAGTTTCCGCCTTCGCTCATTGTCCAGCATCGCTTGCTACATACACACACACACAGGCGCGCACACACACACACACACCGCTCACATACACACATACACACATGCGTGCATGCACACACACATGCGCACGCGTGCACACACACACACACACACACACACACACACAACCAAATAATTAACCCTACACACACTTTACTGCCAATAAGGAGAACACCTAAAAAATGGTAGTGATTTTACTTCACACAATATGATGATAATGAAACCAGTACCCATCTCTCTGATCTGTAAAGGTCTGGAAATTCTGGCTTTCAGAATTTAAACATCTTGGGGAAATTTCAGGCATGATTCCGAAAATTACTGAGAAGCACCTGCTCATTCCACAAGTGAATAATGGGGAGAGCAGTCAGGGAAAGGATGAGGTGGGTGAAAGAGGGGGGGGGGGGAGGAATGGGGAGGTAGTGGTCAGTGGAAGGAATGCTTCTCTAGCTTACTTCAAGTTCTCTAGCGGCATAGACAGTCAGCAAGTGGTTCAAAGAAGGGTCACCTTTCCTCGACTGGCCATTCGTCCAGTGAACATCTTTGGAGTGTCAAATGTGTGTCAAAGTTTTGATCATCATAACTGATGATACTGTACTGGGCACTTTCTTTTCGTATTTCCCAACTTTTATCTGTGCTGTTAGATTTTGTTTGATTCCAGTCACAAAAGCACACTGATTATGTACTGGTATTATTTGGCCACTGTTCTTGGGGAAACAAGTATGGCTGTTTACTTGGTTGATTTACCACAAAATGATACACAATCATAATGCTGTATTTGGCAAGATACATCTATATATGGCCAATCTGTTTTCTATATTTTGTAAGATACTATAATTATCTGATCCTCAACTTTATAAAAAAAAAAAAAAAAAGACTGCATTAAATGCTCTCATCTTAATAAAATGTAAGTTACTATTTCTTGCAAATGTTTCCATAAAATGTTACTTGCCAAAGCTTTTATCAATGTATCAAGAAATAGTTACTGATCACAATTCCTACAGTCAATTTTATCATATTGAAAATACAGATGAACACTTTACAAATAGCTGAAAATGTTAATCAAAGATCAAGGCCTTTCTGACTCAGTGACATCTTCATGCAGTTGATAACTGGAGATGGTTTTATCAATATTCATCGTTATGCCAAGTTTGGTTGTGTTGTTGTTGGTAATTGCCAGAAAAAAAAAATAGTCAAGTTTATATCACACACACACACACACACTCGCACATACAACAGCACACAGAGAGACACATTTGGAACCAAAACAAGGTGATTACACAGACCCTGTTTGTTAAACATGTCACAAACTCACACACTCTAACTTTCTAGTTCTCAAGGGTGAGGGTCCAACTTACTGTAATAACAATCTTGCACATGTTCAAGGGTGACATCATGTTCATGAGTAAGCAAGTGTTTCTCCAAGAAATAAACTAATAGCACACGATGAAGACAACACTTACTCTCACTCTTCACAAATCACAGCTGACTTACCTTAAAACTATTGACAAATCGCACTATTTGAGCAAAGAAGTTGGCTGGCGAAATGTTGCGGGCGCTCTCTCCATAGTATTCCACGACTCGTGAGTAGGAGTCCTGTTGAAATGAAAGTGAAATCAGTGTCAAGCTGCTTATTCCAACACTTCTCTGAAAACCACCACACACGACCGAATCAAACATGACACCACAACAGACACATCTGAGCAAGAACAGCATCACCCACACTGGAGCTGCCTCAATGGACTGACCTGAGCAGTTCTGACATCGGCCAACAGCTTCTTGAAGCGGTCCTCGGCATTGGTGAGGAAGTCTTTGAGAATGACGGGGCAGTCACGAGAATCTTTGCGGGCAGCATATTCCCGCTTGGTCAGCTCCATGCCCTTCTCCAGCTCATGCATGTCCGTCGTGATGTTCTCCATGGACACTGGACACCCCCCAGCACACAGACTTTGTCACACACTGATTAAAGAAGAGTGCATGTGGTATGGAGATACTTCACACTGATACCTACAGAAAAAAAAAGAAAGAATCAGGAGAATGACATGGTCACACAAAGAGAAGGGATTTTAACAATGATCCAGGATCTGTTCTTCATCACACCATAAGAGAGGATTTTAGTACTGAAGCAGTCCATAGTTATTTACTGAGAAAGGAATATTAGTGATGATTCAGTTCCTGTCTTTCATCACACAATCAAAAAGCGTTTTATTACTGAACCAGTCTATGGTCACTTGGTGGGAAGGGATTTTTAGCAATAAACCAGTCCATGGTCACACAATATTAGGAATTTGAGTGCTGAGCCAGTCCCAGTCCATGATCACTTAAAGAGAGGGATTTTAGCGCTGAACCAGTCCCAGTCGGTGGTCATGTAACGAGAAGGGATTTTAGTGCTGAACCAGTCCCAGTCGGTGGTCACACAATGAAAGGGGATTTTAGTGCTGAACCAGTCCCAGTCGGTGGTCACACAATGGAAGGGATTTTAGTGCTGAACCAGTCCCAGTCCATGATCACTTAAAGAGAAGGGATTTTAGTGTTGAGCCAGTCCCAGTCGGTGGTCACACAATAAGGGATTTTAGTGCTGAACCAGTCCCAGTCAGTGGTCACAAAATGAGAAGGGATTTTAGTGCTGAACCAGTCCCAGTCAGTGGTCACAAAATGAGAAGGGATTTTAGTGCTGAACCAGTCCCAATCCATGATCACTTAAAGAGAAGGGATTTTAGTGCTGAACCAGTCCCAGTTGGTGGTCACACAATGAAGGGATTTTAGTGCTGAACCAGTCCCAGTCTGTGGTCATGTAACATGAAGGGATGTCAGTAGTGAACCAGTCCACGGTCACACATTGCGAGAGGGGGATATAAGTATTGATTTTAGTAGTGTAACAGGAGGAGACTTTAGGCTGAACTAGTCTGTGGTGGTTTGTTGTACACTGGGAGACTTTAGGAGTGAACCTGTGTCTGTGATAGTTTGTCACACTAAGGGAGAAGAAATTTGGGGGTCGGGGGGGGTGGGTGGTAGATCTGAACCACTTTGTGAAGGTTGGTCACACAACAGGAGGGGATCTGAACCAGTTTTGATGATTTCTCACAATGTGGGAGGAGATTTCAGACGCAGATCAGTCTGGAGTGGCGATCCTCAAACTGAGGGGATTTTAGGTCTGAACCAATCTGAGGTGATTTACTCTACACAATGGGGGGGAAGGGGGGGTCTGAACCAATCTGTGGTGATTTACTACACAATGGGAGGGAATTTTAGGTCTGAACAAATCTGAGGTGATTTACTACACAATGGGAGGGGATTTTAGGTCTGAACCTATCTGAAGTGATTTACTACACAATGGGAGGGGGGTTTAGGTCTGAACCAATCTGAGGTGATTTACTATACAATGGGAGGAGGTTTCAGGTCTGAACCAATCTGAGGTGATTTACTACACAATGGGAGGTTTTAGGTCTGAACCAATCTGAGGTGATTTACTACACAATGGGAGGTTTTAGGTCTGAACCAATCTGAGGTGATTTACTATACAATGGGAGGGGATTTTAGGTCTGAACCAATCTGAGGTGATTTACTATACAATGGGGAGATCTCAGGTCTGAGCTAGTCTTTGGTGATTTGTTTCACAATGGCAGGAGATGCAACTGGCCCTGAGAGACACAGACAACTGAAGTGTTGGTCAGGAAATTTCAGCACTCTCAGAGACACATCCAATTAGTGGATGAAACTCGACTGTCTGGTCCAAGTCTTCCCAAATGAGCCCACGGCAAAACTGAACTCCAGGTAGAAGCAGGTATGGGAGTAGAAAAATCCCACAAATAAATGCCTTTGATCGGATCAATGGGAATCGAATCAACAACCTCCCAACCAGAGTCCATGACACTAACCACTTTGCCATGGCGACTGGATAAATCTTCTCAATGCTGTGAACAGATCCTGGATCAGTCATCTGAGCTGTAGCCACATGATAAATCAATACCAAAATTCAATGGGTTCCTAACTGACCCACTTTCCCCATTTCTGAAGAAGAATTTGTTCAAAACAGGTTCAGCAGTTTTTGCATAATTATGATCTTGCTGACAGACAAACAAACAAACATATATAGATGAAAACAACCTTGACCAAGCAGAAAGCAGAGAAGGGTGAAATGACTTAGCTTGCTTGGATGAGAAGAATTCTTTTGCACATGCAAAGGGATGCCATCAAAGTAGGTCTTTTCCCCTCTCCGTTTTCCTTTTTGTTTGTCTTGACCACAAAAATCTTGAGTTGAAAAGTTTTGGTTCCATGTTGTCATATGTCTGTTCTATTCAGCTGATGGTACACTAACACCACTGAGACAAATCGAGTTTTGAAATGTTTAGTCTAAAACTGTGAATACTGCTAGTAAGGGGTTTGGATGAATCACAAAGCTTGGAAAGGAACAGCTGAGTGTTGTGAAGGTGAGACAGACCATCTGACCAGACAGGAGCCACTTGTTCTGAGTTTGACCACAGAATGAAAGGAAACAGAAGAGTATGTGCACCGTAGACAGGAAGTGCAGGACAATCTTTGGAATGTCTACTACTGCTCTAGCCACTAAAGTTTGGCCAGGCAAGGATAACAAACTGGTCAGGGTCTGCACTGAGTTTGACATGCCACATTACATAACGCCCATACTAACTTTCATACTCCAACCTGCAGTCTCTTGACTGTCAACCAGAGCAAATAAGAAAAACAATGACAACAACACCAACAACAACCAGGCCTTACCAAGTGCTGCCTTGTCCAGGAATCGGGAGTTCTGCATCAAAGGTGAGAAGGTCAGGAAACTTATCTTGCACCGTCTGCACCAAGAAGTGGCCGAAGATTGTGTACCGTCCGTCGTCATTCAACGAGGAGGCCTGCGCGCAAGGCAACCCCAGGGAACCTTGGCGCTAGCGGGGAAGGTAGGGCGGGCATTAGAGTCTGACATGGTAAGTATACTTAGCCAAACAGGGAGTATAATACAAACTCCCCATTTTGGCGTCGTATACTATACCATGTCAGACCATAGCAGAATTTAAAGGAATAGGAGGAGGGCCGGCCGAGCGCCCTAATGGTTCCTGGGTTAACTGTTATGGCTGCATTGGCCGCCACAAATGAAAAACCCCTTCAGAACCATCAGCCCTGGTCATGCGGATGTCCCTTAGATAAAAGTTTATGAAAGGGCTCTCCGAACGCCAGCCAGTAGGATGGCCTCCAGGAGATGGCGCACGGTGACAGAGTGCTGGAACGCTGTGGACGTGGCCAGCGCTCTGACCTCGTGGGCTCGAGGGGGAAAGGGCTGGGAGGTCTTTGTGGGCCTGGGCATAGGCAGATTTGATAGTATTGGATAGCCACCTAGAAATCGAGCCCGCCGAGATGTCTTTCTTGCTGTTGGGGTAGATGGAAATAAGGAGGCTTCTCTGAGAGGAACGCCTGGGGCGGGAACGCTCCAAGTAGTATCTGAGGCACTTAGAGGGACACAGGTCCATGGTCCCCATGTCCCCCCCCGCCCGCCTTCGCTGCCTAAGATATCCGCTAGGGAGCGGATAAGCAGGGAAGGAGAGGACGTGCCTGGTTCCTGGTTCTTCGCTAAGAACCGGCAGGAACTTAAGCGAGACCGAGCCGTCTCTGTGAAAGGCGATGTCCCGAGGGTCACCACTGAGGGCATGAATCCCTTCTTCTTCTCCTGGCTGAGGGAAGGAGGAAGGTGGTCTTGAGGAGAGAAGGAGAGAATGTCAAAGGGAAAAGGGGGCGCGAGGGGCTCGAAAGGGGGTTTTCTGAGGGATTCAAGAACCAGAAAGCGGTCCCACATGGGAGCGCGCCTAGGGGGACTGAACTTGCCGTAGGGCCACCCCCCGAGATAGTTCTCTAAGGAGAAAGTCATTGTCGAATGATGGGGCCCCCTGTCTGGATGGTGGTGCATATGGCCGATCTGTAGCCCTGAATGGAACTAGCCGAGGGCTTTCGAGAGGACGAAAGATGGGATAGGAAATTGCCTATCTGGATGATGGAGGGGGGAGTAGGGGGGGGGGAGGGAGGAGGTAGGGGACCGAGTCCCCCGTGCACCACGTGACCCATCTCTCCCATTGGTAATTGTAGAGGGACTCGGTGCTGGTCCTATGCGAGGCCAAGGCCAAGTCCCGTAATCCTGCTGCGATGCCCCCGCTTCTGTCAGGGTATCTAGGACGGGGACGGGGGTCTGTCCGCGGGGGGGGGGGGGCGGGGACCGGTGGTCGCAATTTGGTTGGCATATCAGCCAAGCGTGTAGGCAAAGCATCTGGGGGTGGAGGGAGTGAGGGAGCAAGTCCCCGAGCGAGGGTTGTCTGAGCAAGTCCCACCGAGGGGCTAGCTGGAGAGGGGAACGTGAGTTAGGGACCTGGGTCTGGGAACCACAACTGGGGGGGCCACCACGGGGTTATAAGGATGAGTTTGGGTCTCTCCAGCCTTCCTGATCACTTTGAGAAGTATTGGGAAGGGGGGGAAAGGTGTATGCGATGAGTCCCGTCCAGGGGAGGGAGAGCGCATCGCATCGACGTACGCTCGATCCAGGACGGGAGATCAGGACAGGACATGAGAGAGAGATGGGGAATGGGGCGATGGTTGAAGCGGGTCGCCAAGAGGTCGACCATGGGCTTGAACCAGTGCTCCCATACTGTGGTTAGCGTCAGCTTGTTCAGGGTCCACTCTGTGTGCAGAAGGGTCCCTGAGCGGCTGAGAGCGGCTGAGAGAGTCTGCCAGGATGTTGCGTGTCCCCGCTATATGTCTCGCACGGAGGGTGGTTCCCCGTGCGTGGCACCAGGAGGGGGCCTCTGTCCGTAGGAGAGGCCGCCCCCCCCCCCCCCCCCCCCCCCCCCCTTTGTTGATGTAATGGGCTACAATGTGTTGTCCGTGAGGGAGAGAACCAGTTGGGCGAGATGAGGTGTTGGAAGTGGAGGAAGGCCAGCCTGACCGCTTCCAATCTAATGATGTTGTGGAGGCCATCTGTGCGTCCCACACCCCCGAGGCATGACTGTCCCCCAAGTGGGCCCCCCCAGCCCGAGTTGGGGGCGCGTCCGTGTACAGATTGAGGGACTGAGTTGGGAGAGAGATTGGAACGCCGGTGGTCAAAGTGGACGGACGGATTGAGCCATTCGTCCGTGGCGAACCAGAGAACCAGTGGCCGAGGGGAATGGTCAGGTCCCAGCGGTCCGAGGTCGGGGACGACGACGACGACGATTCCTCCCTCCCTCTGCTGGGCTGGGGGGACCGGGGGGACCTGAAAGGGACCTAGCGGATGAGGGCTGAAAGGGACTTCCATCATCCCTAAGGGCGAACTCTCTGAGGGCGAGGGGGTCCACTATCCCGAAAGAGCGGACCTCTCTGGGGTCGGGGCGACCTTCATGGCAATCGTGTCGAAACTCATGCCCAGGAAAGAGAACCTCTGACTGGGGAATGAGTTCGCAAACTGGGGGGGGTTGGTTACAAAACCCAGGGTGGAACCGAGCCTGAGGAGGCGCGTGGTGTGGGCTCAGCACTGAGCCCGGGAGGAGGCCAGGACAAGCCAGTCGTCGAGGTACACCAGGAGGCGCATGTCCTCCTGTCTGGCTGGCGGCATCTCCTTGACAACCTTGAAGAGGAAGGGTTCGTGAAGAGGGGAAGGGTGAGGGGGAGAGGGAGGAGAAAGGGGAGAGCTTTGAACCGAACACCCGACCCTGCCAGACGAACCGGAGTAACGTCTGTGAGCCGGGTAAAGGAGGATCTGGAAGTACGCATCCTTCAGATCTATGGGGAGGTGGCCCAATCTAGGTGGTGTCCCTGATGGAGTCCCTGATCTGGGGAGGGGGGGAGAGAGGTCGAGGATGGGCCTCCATCCCCGGGGTTTGGGGATCACGAACAGGTGGGAGTAAAACCCGGGGGGTGTGGCCTGGGGGGGTTGTTGTCCCTGTTCCGTGCCCACCGCGGGTGTGTCCCCTAGTCACTGGAGGGAGGGCGTGCCTGTTGGCCGAAAAAAAATGTTGCTGGTGAGGTTTCGATTTTGACCTCTGCAAATCTAGAGGGCGCTTAGCCGGCCCGGCGTTGGGAGATGGGGCTTGTCGGGGATACGGTGTTGGCCCGATGGACCTGGGGTAAGGGGGGGGGGGGGGGCCTGGAAGGGGGCGTGGCTGGGGCCGGGGGGCAAAGGACGCCGCCTGCTTGCGTTCCTCGACCGCAAGGGACATATCCGAGGTGGAGTACTCGCCAAAGTGCGAGTGATCCTGGCCCGGGACACACCGAAGGGAAGCCTTGAGTGCCGGGGAGTAAGAAGAGCGTGTAAGCACCGTGTTTCTTGCCACTAGCAAGTAATAGAAGTGCTTGTTGCTGCGCTGTCCGCCGCAGCCGACCAGTGATGCGATATCCTGTTGAAGGGGTGTCGCATAAAGGGATCGCTGAATAAGCGAGATTCGTCCTCATGGTGTGGTTCGGAGGTATTGTCCGAAGGCACTGGGACGGCGCCGTCATCCCCAGGCCAGGCCAGAGTACCTCCGCCCTCTGCAAGAGCATGGTAAGGTAGGCATGCCCTGCAATGGTGTGTAAGATGCCCATCCGGGCTACCCGGTCGCAGTCCTTTAATGCTTTAAAGGAGATGGTGCCGAAGTAGTAGGGGGGCCCGGTTGGGCATCAGGCGACAATCAGACTGGGAGATGGCCCACTCCCTGGTCGCCGGATTGTCTGCAAGGAGGGTCACTGGGGCTTCACTGGGTCTTCCTGGGGGTCCCGAGTGGGGGGGGGGTCTTGGGGGCCGGGGGGGGGGACCCGCCGGGGGGGCGGGTCTGACCCGGCGGGGGGGACGGCGTCTGCACCCCTGGCGCGGATTGCCGGACTCTCCGAGCGAGAGAGGGACTGAGGAGCGACGAGCCTGAGAGAGAGGGGGGGGCCGACGAGAGTCAGGGGAAGGCCAAGATATCGGCAGAGGGAGGGGCTTCCCTCGACTCCAAGTCCGGTCGAAACCGGTCGGTCAATGGTGCGGTCGTAAAGGGATGAGAAGAGGTCCTCATCGTCGTCGTCCTCCGGGTGTGGGGAGTCGAATTCCTGGGAAGGTAGGTCCTCCAGGGGGGCATCGCGGGGCGTGAGGGTCCCGCCCTCGGGGGGGTGGGGGGGGGGGGGGGGGGGGGGGGGGGGGGGGGGGGGGGGGCCCCTTGGCTCTGGCTCTGTGCTCGGGCTACTAGAGGGCTAGGGTGGGAGAGCCCGGACTGCCGATCGGACAGCGCCCGAGGTGGGAGACCAAGGTCGACCCAGGTCTGTGAGATTGGGTGCCACAAGCGACCATATAGCTGTTCCGGTTGTGAGTGGGTGTAAAGTCACTGGTCTCTCTCGGGGGCATAGAGCCCACTGGTCCCGGGGGGGGGAGATAAGCGGGCTGTGGCGGCCCAGGGTACTGTGCAGGGACTCCCCGGGGACGGGGGGGTAACCTTGAGCAGCAGGGGGGGGGTAGTGTTCGACCATGGTGTCCCCCCCCCCCCCCCCCCCCCCCCCCCCCCCCCCGGGAGTGCGCTGGGACCCAGGGGAATAGGGCCGGTTACCCGTGGTCCCGCTGGTAGATCCTCCCCCCGGAGGAACGGGACCGAGGACGTTGCCCAAAAGGGGGGGCCGAGTAGGTCGGACCCCCAGCGTCCTGAACCCCTAGGGGAACCTGCGCGGGCGGGCGCGGGCGAGGGGGGTAGATCGGCCGTCCTTGTGTATGTTCACAACCGGTGGAGGCACTCGGTTCCCATCCCATACGCCCAGGTCAGTTATGGTCATGTGCATGGTCTTGCCAAGACGTGGCCAAAAAAACTGCGTCCGGAGATAACGGGACGCTCCTCGTGCAGGGTGTTGGCTGCACCTGTGCACGGTGGGGAAGAGCGTCGTGAGACGGCGAGTCCAGAGGGGGGGGGGAGACGTGGACCCGCGCGTCTCAAAAATGCGAGTGACGGGTGGAGGTTCCAGTCCCAAAACCGTCACCCGTGCCTGTCCGCGCCCCGGCAAAGGTCCCCGGGGGCCGAGGGTCGCGTGACTGGGCATAGTAAACGGATGTGACTATGCGCAGGAAAGCTAGAAGGCAGGGTGGCTGGAGGAGAAGCGGAATCCCGCTTGGATGCTTAGACTTGAGTGGGTCCCTAAGGGGGCCTTGCCCTTTGATTTTCTGGGCAGGGTGAACGATAAGCATTTTGGAAATTGGAAATAGCAGCCAATTGCCTAGTAGCTTTCGAACGCAACGGTCGTGCGTCCGGCGGGGGGGTAGAGGAGGGAGAGTCCCGCGTCCCCTTCGCGGGGAGGTCGTCTCTCCAACTACCGCCGCGTCCCCGTCCGTTCTCCCGCGGGAAGAACGGTCTGCTCGGAGTTGGAACCAACTCGTTGGTCCTCCGGGAAAGCGAGCGAACTCTGAACGTCAGAGCTGCTCGGCCCAACCGAGTCCTTCACCATTTTGGGCAATGGCGCCGAGCAAAAACCGGAGCACACGATCGTAACACGACGGTCGATCGAGGAGGGTATACAGGTCGATCGACCGTGCGCACACAATAGCAATATAACACAATGGAAATATAAAAGTAAACAAGCTCGCACAGTGACAGAAAACGCAGTAGCGATGAACGAAACCGTGCGTGAGCAACGGCCGTGGCGTGAACCAAAAGTGCTGAGTAACGCCACGTGTAACAGCAATGCCGAAGGGCGGCGATGCATCGCCACGCCACGCGACGAAAAAACGAAGCCGATCGAAAATGCGGCAAATGAATGGGAGGGGTGTAAACAAGTGTAGGAAGCAAATTCCGAACGACAAACCACGTGTAATAGCGTGGGCTAGAAAGCTGGTGCGACAAGGAATGAAGACCGCGCAAAACAAGATGGCGACGAAACCGACCCGCGATCGTCGCAGATGAGATAGTGGAATCGTGGTACAAGTAACGGCGAGATAGAAATCGGAATTTAGGGGCGAAAAGGCCGTAAAGGCGAGTGAGAATGCAAGGCCGATGGACAAATGGAGGCAGAGAAAACGCGATGGACGTGGCGATGGAAAATGCCGATCAAACCGAACCGGTTACGCAAATAGACAAGAACCGGGAGCACCACGATCGCGAGAAAATTTCAGTAAATAAGGTTAGAATGCTAGCCCATCCGATAACCTCACACGTCAAGATATAAGCGGAAGCCACAGATAAATGAGTACAGAGTGCAAACACAACAATCTTTACACACAAAGCAAAGTATAGGCGAGACAGAGCACAAGACTTATCTTGCTTGGGCGACAGGCCGAAGTTGAATGACGGACGGTACACAATCTTCATCATTCCGTAATCGGAAGTAGGGTGGGCGTCACGTGACTATCTTATGACTGCATTTGCCACAAAACTTCGGCCTGACAGAGCTGACTGACAGCCGTTTAATGCTATGGTCTGACATTTTTTTTTCAAATGTAACTGTTCAGACTTTCAGGGAACTGTCACACTATGATAGGAGGGCTTCAAAAGACCTTAACAGAAATGTTACAAAAAGATTCGAAACACACCACTGAAAAAACAATGTGACAATCATGCACTAAACAGACAGAAACACGCGCTACAGTCTGATGATGTTTCGCACCCCAGCATTGATTGCTGAACAATCGTTAACAACAACCAACCTTGTGTGACTATTGCATCAAATCTTAAACAACAACAACAAAAAAACCAAAAGCAATGGTGACCACAACAAAAACAGAAGGAGGTTCAACTTCTCACCATATCCAAACTCTGTAACTTGAAACCATACGCTGTCCCACGTTTGTTGCTGTTCATGTAGTTGCCCAAAGCCAAGATGATCTGTGTAACAGATGGAGCAAAACACAATTAAAAAAAAAAAAAAAAAAAAAGAAAGAAAAGAGAAAAAAAAAGAAAACTGAACAACATATTGGAAGGAAATCCATGAGGGGAGGGGGGGGGAACAAAAGTGGACACGAAATGCTGGCACATTTTGAACCTAAACATACTTTACATTTCCACACTTCTTCAGAATGGAAAAACAGTTTAAAAACAGACAATTCATGAGCTCATATGAAGAGATTTTGTTGTATGTCCAAGTCTTTAAACTTTGTGTTAAATTTAGTTGATATTCATTCTTACAAATACATCCACGTTAACAGAAGTATAACCAATACATGTGTGGGTTCAGGGAATGTGTTCGACAGTTTATTTTTCATTTACATTTTGAACCATGCAAAGCAAAACAAAAAAGAAAAACAATCCAAGTATGGACATTTTAAAAGTAAACAGTCCATGCATTTTCTTCTCCAGTCTTACCTCCATCATCCTCTTGACCTTTTGTGAGTTCTTGAGGGACATGGATGCTGCAATGATGGCATTGATTTGCTGCAATTTGAAAAAAAAACAAGGGTTACACCCATGCAACGAGTCAAGGTCTAAAAAATTCTGCTTAAAATTTGAACACACACACACACACACACACACACACACACACACACACACACACACTTTCTTTCTCTCTCTCTCTCTCTTTTACACACACGTACACACGCACACACACATACACAAACATACATAGAGGCATGCATACTTTTCCAAAATACACAATACTGTAAGAAAATAGTTCCACTGCATTATTTCCACAATCCATACTCCCTCTCCAGTACTATATGCAAATAAAAATGACCACACACACAGGCACATGCACACATACAAACATACATGAACACACACACATACACACAATTGCACATGGATACTGGATCATCTCCCTGACAGGGAGAAGCACTTACAAAACATCTTCTACCACAAAACTAACAGCAAAAATCCAAACAAAAAAAAAAAAAAAGGGCATAAAAACAAAAAAAGACATGAGCTTTACAACCTCTCAAGCAATAGTAACTACAAACAATGTACCAATAAATTCATTCAAGACTAAATAAAGGTGAAGTCTACATTCTTGAATGAAAAGCCCAGGTATGGAAATGATTCGCCCTCATCAGTCCTTGTCTCCTCTGGCCTCTCTTGCATATACTTTGGTCTTGCTGCGATACTCCTCCTCTTCCCCAACCTAGCCGCTTTTCTGTCCATACCTCTCACCTCACTACCCACCTTCTTCACCACCCATTCAACTCTTCCCCCAATCTTCACCTTTTCTCTCCTCCTCCACTATTTCCTCCCACTATCCTTCCCTCAACTTCACCCTCTTCCTTCCCCCCCCCCCCCCCCACTCCCCCAACTCAATATGCTGTGACATCCCAGGAGTGTGACATGGTGGCTAGAACAGCTCAGTGGTAGAGCGCTGGACTTGTAATCTTCGTGATCACGGGGTTACGGGTTGAAATCTCCACAAGGCCGTTTCGGTACAGAGGGATTTTTCCCTAGGAGTTAACACTTGTTCTGATTCCCATTTCCCAAACAGTCTGATTCGCATTTCCCAAACAGTCCTTCGAATGAGACTATAAACCAAGGTTCTGTGTATGTATGCATGCATAACATCATCTTGCACACACAAAATCCCGTCACCAACTTTCAGAAGGCCAGTTTGGCCATTGTTATGGATGACATGTTACACAAAACATGCATCCTGCGTGAGAGAGAAGAAGGAAGGAAGTAAGGAAACTGAGTGAATAATACTGACTGGATGACATGGGAAACAACTGAATGAAGCACTGGCAGGCAGCTCTTCAGTCGGCACTACCCAGGTAGGCAGCCTGTTACGTACACAAGAGTGTGGATTGTTAGCATCCAGAGCCTTTAGCAAGGCGCTTTAAAAATACTATGGGGCAACTCACAGGCTGCAGATGGTGGAGGTTGTCATGGTAATTGCCGATGAAGCTCATGATGGTCAGCTTGTGAGCAAGGCGCTCCACCTTCACCATCTGATAACAGCCACAAACACTGTCCGCTTGATGTCAAGTTGAACAACCATCACATCACGTCATAATCTACAGCACACACGACATCACAAACAGACGCATCTTCACCATCTGATACATCCACAAATGCTGTGTACTTGACGTCACTTTCAACAAGGCCATCACATCACACTGTCAGACACACAGTGATCACTTCTTTTTCACATTTTCTTCCGAGGCAGACACATTACACAACCAGAGCAAATACATCTTTTTTTCTTCTTTCAGAGGCAGACATATTACACTTCAAGCACACTGATTCTGTGTTATTCAGAGGCAGACACATTACAGTTCCATCACAAAATATATCATTTTCTTCAGTGGTAGACACATTTTACTTTCAACACATATATGTTTTATTTTGTTCAGAGGCAAACACATAAACACCACAAGCACAAAGATATCATTCCTTTTAGAGGCACACCAGTACACTATCAGCACACAGATACTTTCTTCAGAAGTAGACAAAGTACATCACAACACAATATCAATTTCTTCTGATGTAGACATATTTACATAACTGACACAATGATATGTTTTTTATTCTGCGACAGACAAGTTACACTTAGCACAATGATAAACATATCACATTATCAGCGCAAACACCATTTTCTTCATAGGCAGATACATTACTGAACCAGCAAAACTTTTTTTCTTAACAAAAATATACATTACGCTATAAGCAAAAAGGTATCCTTTCTCAATTAAAGACTACATATTAAATAATCAGTGAAAGGAATCACTTTCTCAAAACATACACTTTACACAGTCAGTGAAAAGATATGTCTCAAAGAATGCTTGTTACACAATTAGCACAAATGTACCTGTCTACCCACAGTGTGTGGAAGAGGATAACCAGTCAGTAGTGAAGCTTCATTGTAATTATATCTGAAGGCCACCTTAGCAACACCAAGCTATACATACCTGAATCATGAACTTGTCTTCATCCCCTAGGGCTTCCACTGGTCGACGATCTCTCTCATATAATCGGAATGCCTTTGTCTGCATACACATGCACACAGAGGTTAAGATATGTTAAAAGAGTAAGACTGGCATCTGCTCAAGTGTAAAAATAACATTCAACAAACAAAAAAAATTCAGGTTAAATTCTGATTTCAATAACATTCTGAACAATATCAAAATCATACTTGCCCCAAAACAGAAGAGAGAAAATTTCTGTTCAGCTGAAGCTGAAGTTTGGGTTAGCCAAATTTCTGATCAACCAAATAATACTATGAGGACCAATCAATCCATTTGTGTTGACTGAAATCAAACACGAGTTTAACGTTTAGAAATTTCATTTCAGTAAGTCTGTATTCCTACAAAAACTTCTACACACACTAAGATTTCCTTTCACACACTGCTCAACATTTTGCGCAGAACATGACTAGCAACGCTTTAGGCTCACTCCTTGTGTTTGATAACGGTAACATGATCACATGCAACATTCATCAATCGTGACAAGACTCTGAGAGTTAATCCTCTCTCTTTTTGCAGTAATATCTACTCCTTTCATCCACCAGAACGAGGCAGTTTCTGCAGGTCCACTTTGCTAATATGTTTAATCATGCACTGAATCTATCAATCGCCACGGACCCTCTCAGGGAGACAATCCTCTCTGTTTAAGATATCCACAGACTTCTCCAGCCTGGAGATTGCTTCATCCAGCTTTGTCAAAGAGTGACTCACATTTCATTTCCCCTGAAATAGTGTGTGACATTAAGATGGCAATAAAGGAAGAAACATGCTGAAACTCATGCAGTCAGACGGAATATGTCAAACAAACATCTGCAACAAACAACAGATGACATGGGAACAAAACAGGTCAGCAGACACAAATGTGGAGAGATCAGACCACACACACAGGCTGTCTCTGACAGTGACAAAAGAAAATACCAATAAATACAGACAAATAAAGCAACACAACACAAACAAAAAAAAAAAAGAGAAATCTTTCTGTTCAGCAATGACAAAGGACTGAGGAGGCATAGATCACACTGAACAAAGGTAGACATGGGCAATGAAAAAGAAAATCATGCCTGCTCCATGATCAATCAGATTACAAACTTGTGTACAAAGTCACAATCTTTACAAGTCAATGGAGTACAGTAGCAGTTATATATCTATGCAGAGCAGACAACCATCTTACAAATCAGGCATGATGTCAGTTCATATGATTACAATCATCAGTTTCATTTCAATTTCCGTTTCATCAAGGAGCCGTCACTGTGTGCGGTTTAGTCCATATATGCTACACTACATCAGCTAAGTTTTGAAACCACAATGCGCACGATTTTAAGCTGGTGGATAAATGAATTAATGACCAAGATGAGAGAGAATTTAAGAAGAGGGTCTTGTGGCTCCAACTCAGCAGATGTCTGACCTATGCATTTTCATTATTGTACATGTGTGTAGTGAATGTACGTGTGTGTGATTGGACGTGTGGGCACGGGCCCATGTGTGTGCGCGAGCGCATGTGTGTGTACAGTCATCATCAATCAGACTGACCCTCTGGTCGTTAGGCAGGATTGTCTGCAGGATGTCCACAATGTCCAGAGATAAGCGCTTGAGGTCCAGCCTGTCAGTCATTCCAATCAACCAATCAGTAAATAAAATACTGTGCTAATAACAGCAAAAACACAAATACATCAGTCCAAAAACCCTGTCAATAATATCACACACCCACACCCATTACATTCCCTTTCTCAAAACAAATAACAAAGAACCAGGTTCAGTTAAAAGCATTTCTCATTAAAAAAAAAAACCCAAAAAACACTGAAACGATTTTTCTGTAAAACCGTTTTTCACACACACACACACACACACACACACACACACACACGTACATACACACACACACACACTCGTGCATGCACACATAAATACACAGATGCACAACAAACATCCACTTTCAGCTTTTTATTCAAAATTTAGTGTGTTGTTTTTTCCATTTAAACAAAAAAAAATTTTTTTTCTTAGAACACTATCCCAGTTTCATACGTTAATTTGTAGTCTTAAAATTAATTTGGTAGGAAAGTCAATGTTACATTCAAAACCATGGCGAGAAAAGCTCAGGTAAAAATTATTATTACTTATACAAAAAAAAAATATATAAATATGATGCAAGGATATCTATTAAGCTTAGGATAGGGTTAAAAAAAAAAGACAGAGAAAAAAAAAAAGCACACAAACCCATTGATGGCTTTGACAATCTCATCATTTGTCATTTCTATTTTCCTGCGCGTGATAGCTGAAAAAAAAAGCACGCACTTTGTTCACCATGTGTTTTTTCTCCTCCTTACATTCTCTTCTCTAACTGAACACCTGGCACAAAAAAACACTCTAGCAAAGTGGCAGAAGACACTAGACAAAACAGCTAAAAATAAACAAACCAGCTTTAACATGAATAATGCAGATACAATTTTTCTTTCCTGAGGATGATGAAATCCTACAGAATAACTATAAAACAAAGAAAAAAAAAGTGCATACAAACAACCTCCTTCATCTATGAAAATGTTGAATGTAACCCAACATCAGACAACAACAAAGCAAATACCCATTCCGTTCAAACATATCTTATACAGAATTTTCTTGCAAACGAATTGAATACCAACAGGAAATCTTAAATGGGGTATGGAACAGTAAACAGTACATAACAAACAAGAAAGGTAACTCTGTTCTTATGATGAAGTAAATACATGCCCACAACTCCAAACGAATGATGTTTACGACAATAATCCGCCTAGCAGATATGACAGCACACAAAATAAACAAGGAACCATCCCCACAAGAGGATGTTCCAAGCTTGCCTATAAATCATGCACTGAACTATTTTCAAGATCTGACTATATTCAAGATCGAAAAGGCTGTGCCATTCTTAAATAAACATTAATTTGTACTAGTTCAATTCTCCAGTTGTTGTTGCTGCATAAATGTGTCCAGTACACGGTATACAGGCAAGCTTGGAACATCCATTTCTGGGGGATGTTTCCTTGTTTGGTCTGTGTGCTCTGTGCTGTCATATTTGCTAGGCGGTTTGGCATTGTAAGCATGATTTATTTGGAGTTGTGGGTATGCATTTACTTCATCATGGGAACAAGAGTTACCTTACTTGTTTGTTACACACGACCACCGTGTTTCAACGATTAGCCTCATGTCTGTGATCTTCTTCCTACATTCCACAGAAACTGACATTCCCACTGAACAAGACACGCTGACAAGCACCGAGCAGACAGACAGACAGACACATGCAGCACTGACCAACGTTTCGCAGCCTGTTGGGTTCCAGAAGCGACACAGCCTGCTTGGAGTGCTTCTTCAGGGCTTTGGGAGTGCCACTGACAGAGGCATGCAGCGGGCCAGCAGGTCCCAGGCGGAAGACTTCCTCAAACTCATTGAAATCTATCACCTGGCAACCCATGGAAGAAAGTGTCTGAATACACTAAACACACACAATATTCCATTTTCCATTCCTTTATGACACAACATAACTCAAAAAACAAACCAGAGAGAAACAGAAATGATGAAAATTGCACCTCAAGAGCCATCGCTATCAGGATGCCAATTCCCAGACAAAAACAAAAACAAACAAAACATGTACACACAACACACACAAAAATGTAATGAAACACAACTATGAGATCAGCACAAAAACCTAGCTTGACAAGGAATCAAGTGATCAGCTGTGTGGGCAGGAGGTGGTGTGAGTGTGAGAGGGGAATGAGGTAGTAGTAGGTTAATCATCTCTTCCGCACAAATTGTCTTTCCATGACAATCTTTTTTTTTTTCTTACACTGTTGTTGAACAATGAACATTGAAAAACCCATAATTTTCACATTTCTCATCTGATTCAGTCTAGAATGTTAACTGTTTTAGATTAAACGTTAGCAAAATTATTGATAGTTTGGGGACATTTTCATAGCTAACAACCTTTGAAAAACAATTCATAAGCCTATTAGTGAACTTTCTATTTCTACATGACGTTTAGGAACATTGTTAGTACAAAAATAGCACTATTTTATCACAATGAATTCTGAAGCAAATATATTGCATAAAAGTTGGTCATCTCAATTCAGTCCTGAGCACAATGTGTGAATCAGCAGCAAGTCATTCTCAACCTTGTTTTTCCTATTCATTTTTTCTTCCATTTCTTCATTTTTTTTTTTTTTTTAAGGCTTTTTGACCCCCCCCCCCCCCCCCCCCCCCCCCTCTTTTGTCTTAAAACTAATAAAGTGTATGAGAAAATGGATATTCAGTACTCTGGCTTGAAATCAGTAAAAAACTAACACATACACACATCCCTCTCCAAAAAAAATTATGTTGGCAATTATTCATTGTTAGAGATTTTTTAATGGATTAAAATCAGCGCAGAATGTCTTTTTCCACACAGAAATCTGAAAGGGAAACAGCAAAAATGTGAGGAAAAGTAGACAGTTGTCATCCCTGACATTCACATAATTGCATGATCCCACAATCAACAGATGGTAGAGGTGCTGAAATACACATTACATTAGCACAAAAGTTATCATTTGTGATGCAGTGTTCATCATATTCAGTGGATCATGAGGAATGCCTGGCGTGCGTGTGTGTGTGTGTGTGTGTGTGTGTGTGTGTGTGTGTGCGCGTGCGCGCGCATGCGTATGTACATTTAAATAAAAAAGATGGAACTTACAGAATAAAGTTTTTCATCATCCAGCTCCGAAAAAACAGTGCCCTTGACCTGCTGCGGTTTAAGTGGCGTCCAGTTCAGAATGGGCAGGCGGAATTTTGTCTGGATCTTCTTCTTGATTGTCATTGCTGCACACAGCGTTACACATTTCAGAAAAATGCTTCTGGCAGCTATCTGACCACTCATTCCGAAACAGAGTCCAAAGCATGATTGTCTGCGCTGTATGTAAAGCTTAACTGTGACCTATGTGAAGCTTGACTAAGCTTGATTGCCATACATGCAAAATCCAACTGTCTACAATGTATGTGTCATTGCAGAGAATGTGAAGATTGATTGCAATGCATGTGATGCTTGACTGCTGTAAGGTATGTGAAGCTTGACTGCAGTATATATGAAACTTGAGTGCAAAGTACACGAAGCTCAACTGTCTGTAACATATGTGAGGCTTGAGTTCAATGTATATGAAGCTCAATTATCTGTAATGAGTGTGAAAAGTGAACACAATGATTTGAAGTTTAACTGTCCTTTATCTTTGAGAAGCTTGATTTTTTCCCTGTCTTATCTTTGGCATCACTCCAGTTGCGTGACCCAAATGTTGCTCACAAAAAAACAAGAAAGTGTTGAACACAAAAACCTATGCCTAAGTGGTTTTTCCTTTTTATCGTTTTGTTTGTTATCCATAAAAAACAAAAACTGTGACACAGCAAAAGAGACAAGACAACCTACCATCCATATTAGGAACAGCTCCACCAGGGGGAGGGGGTGGCGGGGGTACAGCACCAAATGGAGGGGGTGGGGGAGGAGGGGGGTGGTGGAGGTGGGGTGGGGCCACTGGTGGGGGAACAGGAACAGCGGCAACAGTTGTGACACTGGGCATGGGGCCTCCTGGACCGGACACTCCATCTGCAATACATCATGCGCATGCACACACACACACACACACACACACACACACACACACAAGTTAAAAAGAGAAAATAAACAATGGCATAGGAGTCAGAGCATTAGCAGTCACATACACATGCACCCCACACACGTTGACTGATAAAATCTCTATATGCCCGACCTTCTAATCTTTAATCTGTTTGTAATGTGAAATGTTAGGGTAGGGGGGAGGGGAGGCATCTTCTTTATTCAAATCCCCCAATTGTCTTCATGCTATAGTGTCTGTCTCTTTGCATGTCACATCCCTCAACTGTCTGTTTCTTCCCACGTCACATCCCTCCACTGTCTCCCTCTTTCAATGTCATCTCAGTTAACTGTCACTCTCTTCCCATGTCATATCCCTCAACTGTCTGTCTCTTTCCATGTCACATCCCTCAACTGTCTCTCTCATTCCATGTCACATCCCTCAACTGTCTGTCTCTTCCCATGTCATGTCCCTCAACTGTCTCTCTCTTGCCATGTCACATCCCCTCAATTGTCTGTCTCTTTCAATGTCACATCCCTCAACTGTCTGTCTCTTTCAATGTCACATCCCTCAACTGTCTCTCTCTTCCCATGTCATATCCCTCAACTGTCTCTCTCTTGCCATGTCACATCCCTCAACTGTCTGTCTCTTCCCATGTCATATCCCTCAACTGTCTCCCTCTTGCCATGTCACATCCCTCAACTGTCTGTCTCTTTCAATGTCACATCCCTAAACTGTCTGTCTCTTCCCATGTCATATCCCTCAACTGTCTCTCTCTTGCCATGTCATATCCCTCAACTGTCTCTCTCTTCCCATGTCACATCCCTCAACTGTCTGTCTCTTCCCATGTCATATCCCTCAACTGTCTCTCTCTTCCCATGTCATATCCCTCAACTGTCTCTCTCTTGCCATGTCACATCCCTCAACTGTCTGTCTCTTCCCATGTCATGTCCCTCAACTGTCTCTCTCTTGCCATGTCATCATATCCCTCAACTGTCTCTCTCTTGCCATGTCACATCCCTCAACTGTCTCTCTCTTGCCATGTCACATCCCTCAACTGTCTGTCTCTTTCAATGTCACATCCCTCAACTGTCTCTCTCTTCCTCACCTGCTTACCCTAAAACTGCTATTGCTGTACTTTTCAACATAAATAAAATGAGCAAATTGTCTACAAAGAGTGTGTAAAGAATTTCAAATTTTTTGTAAGAGTGGGAGTGGGGAGGGGGAGAGGATTCACTTTGTTTCCACCTACCCTCCCTCAGCAGAGGTGTCTTCTTGCAGGCAGTAACTATCTAATCTTGCACCAACTGCCATAAAAATAGGTTCTTTCTAACACAAATAACTTTACAACCTGGCTGCACACTTTTCGCAGAGAATCATGCTCTTTTCCCACATTTTTTGTTTTTCCTTCTTTTAATGTTTTAGGGCATTTTGCCCAAGAAGCAGACACAGCCTGATGTGATTTTGCACCCAGAAGTTTGCAAGAGTTGTTGCCTCTTTGTCACAGCCCCCCACCATGGTTACGCTCCGCAAGTGCAATTATCCCTAACGTATCAACATACCTATTCAAGCCCACACTACCTACTTAAACCCATATTTTCTCCCCATTTCTCACAAGTCAAAGCCAGGATCCAGCCTACACACAGAGTTGTGCCTGTCACCCACCTGCCACAGATTTGATCTGCTCCAGCTCCAGCATCTTGGCGTCCAGCATGCTCTGGCGCTTGCGTGACTCCTCGTCTTTCTCATTGACCGTCTTTCGTATGTATTCATCTCACTTTCTTGCTGAGCTATGTAGTCCTAGAAACCAAGGCAGAAACACATGGTCAGGCAACTACTTACATAACAAACATGAGTTGAATGCATGGAAGTGAAACAACCAAATTCTTTAAACTACTGTGCGTATTCGAACATGAAAGCGCATTTCTTCTTCACATCTGTCTTTGACGCATTTGTGTCAAGATCACTGTGTCAAGAAGTTCACAGGGGCTGTCACTGGAAAGATGGGCGGTGCCCTCCAGAGGACACTCACCTGAACTGGCTCCAGGATCAACCATATACCAGAAGGGGCTTAGTTCATGGTGGCCTGCTTATGTATGATCAGAACAGAGATCCCTGCATGCCACCCAAGTGACTTGGTAGCTGAGCTGGGTCTCCTTTTTTTGGGTGCCTCACCACAACTTGAAACTGACTGGTCAATGTGGATTGCTGGTGCCAGGGCTAGGACAGGGAAAGCCAGCACATGGCTATGGACAGGAAACCGCAATGATGGTGTCGCGTCAATGCCATTGAAGTGGCACAGAAAATGAGAGATCAAAAGAAAAAAGAAAAGAAAAGAAAAAATCTTAAATGTGAAATTATGAAGATTATCATTACTAGAAAGTATTATATGCACTCTTACAACTAAAACTCTTCATTTATGTGAAATTACAATGCCCTGTGATGATTTGTTTATTTCAACATCTTTCAAGACCGTTTTTGAGATAATCTGTTCATGAAACATTGTTTTTTTTATAAATCATTCAGAAAAAGGATTATTTTTCAAAATACTTTTGAATGGACAATATACTAAAAATAAGTGTGTGTGTGTGTGGGGGGGGGGGGGGGGGGGGGGGGGGGGGGGGGGGGGGGGGGGGGGGGGGGGGGGGGGGGACAAATGAGCAAAAAAAAATGGTGTGAAAAGAAAGAATACCCATTTGTGGGATCTTGTGTGTAATTTCAGTCCACTTTATGAATAAAACAAGTTCATTCTTAAGACAGCTCACAGCTTTGAAAATTTTATCTGTAACTGGTATGTTTTTAATGCTTGAATTTTCACTTTCCAAATGAAAATTTCACACACACATGCAGCCAAACACCATCCATTTATCCACCAACCACAACACACATACACACTGCTGAGCTATCAATTTTCTTGCAGCTAACAATATACAAACATTCGTGAGGAACATATCTGGTGACAGAATTCATATGACTGAGATGGGGAAAATGCCACAGATACATGAAGGCAAAGGCGTGCAAACAGACATGGAGAACAGTACAGAGAGACACATGACATACCCTGAGATCGTCCACCTCTGTGTTGGCATCAGACAACTGCTTCTCCAGGGCCACTGTTTTGGCCATGGCTTCATCTTCCACCTCTTGTAAATGCTCATTCAGCTGTTCAGAAATAACAAAAGGTCTGAGGGCAAACCATATTCAACAAGTAACAAAACCCAGTAATCTCCATTCTAAAAGACAGCAGGATCATATATTCGAAGCAACTCAGATTAAAAAAACAAATACACACCAAAAAATTTCTCTTAACCTTGTTCTCTTTCAGTTGTAACAAGAGGGATTGAAAAAAAGTGTTTAGTATACTCTGTGTATTGCATCTAAGCTGATGGAAAGAAATGTCATGGTAGAGGTTACATCAAGACGACCTTTTTAACCTGCACTGCCTGATACTTTCTTCATGTCCTAATTTTGCAACATTTCAGTTTGCAAAGATCCAAAGTGCTGACTAGAATCAGACAAGATCAGAAAATGTCTGGGCTGTCACTGACCAGCAATTTTAGAGTCAAAAAGACTGCTTAAGTTCCGTTGTGTAGAAACATCACAGCAAACATTCTGGGGTCAAAATTCAGTTCAGGATCCAGGAAACAGATACAGGTAGAAGTTGGCTTTAAACTTGAAGCCTTTTTATACCTGAGTGCTATGAGCTTCACAAAGAGAAAGAAATTAGATACAAGTAGAAGTTTGGCTTTAAACTCGAAGCGTTTTTTTACCTTAGTGCTATGAGCTTCACAATGGTCTCCCTTCTTCTCTGCGTAACACAGACTCTTTAGAGACTTTTAAAACCTCCCTACAGACACATCTTTTCCCTTGGACTGATTAACGATATCCACTTATCACTGTGCGTATGTTTGCTGGTGTTGACACGCTCGTGCGCGTGCACGCATGTATGTGTGTGTGTGTGTGAGTGTGAGTGTGTGTGTGTGCGCGTGTGTGCGTGTGTGTCTTTGTGTCTCTGTGTGTGAGTGTGTGTGCGTGCTTTAAATTAGAATTAGTATTTTATCATGTTTTTCTGTAATATACGCTTTGGGCTCTTGCGAGGTAAAACCGCGATATAAATAGCCTTTTACATTACAAAGAGAACACCTTTGAGTAAACAGGATTATAAGCTTTTAAGGAACACACTTTAGTTCCACATGATGATATTTTATCTCATCCTTTTCTCAAAAACAAGTCCCAAACTAGCTATTTTTTTTTTCAACACGATTATAAAATTCAGAATTTGTTTACTTCAGGTCATATTGTTTAAAACTCATATGACCACAGTAGGTCAAACCAGAGCTGTAAGCAAGTTAAAAAAAAAACAAAGAAAACAAAAATGTGTAAAAATTAACAAATGCCAGTCTAAATCAAAAATCAAGAACCAAAACTGATCTAAAATAAACTTCATAGTCATCCACAATGGTTGGTGATAAATATAATTTTTCTCATGCTTACCAGACCAAATAAATGCCTTCCCCCTACCTGGCATGAATTGACGCTTTCAAACCTGGAATCCCACATAAATAAAAACTTGGGGAGAACGAAGCGACTAGCCATGCTGCCAAACCCAATCATCCCAAGAGTAGCCATCCTTGGCTTACACATCAGTTCCGTTTGAGAACTTGCTTTTCAGTTCCCCTTCTTCCCCTAGCTTGTCAGTATGCTCTGCAATTGCTTTTGCTTTTTGACTTTTTTTTTTTTTTTTTTTCTTCTTTATTTTAAACCACGGATCCCCTCAATAGGCTATTTCAGCTTCCTCCTTCAAACGTTCACCTGTCTCTTTCCCTGCCACCACAGAGCTGATTATAAAAATAAAATTAAAAAAAAAAAAAGAAGAAAAAAAAACAGCCTTCATTCCAACACCTCATTTGTTTTTTAATTTAGTCTGGCATTTTTCACCTTTTTTCCAGTTTTCACTAAATTCCAGGCTGCTGGGATGTTTTGTTTGTTGTGTTTTCTATCACAGAAAAATACCTGAAAATTTCAGGAAGCTGACCAGACATAAGCTTGGGGCAACTAGTTTGCGGATCAAAACAATGCTACCAAAAATGACAGAAGCACATACATGTGATAATTCATCTTCCAGTTCTGCAACTTTCTCCAGGGCATCTGTCTTGGTCTCGGAATCTTCCAACAGTTGGGCAACATCAATCATGTTGTCGAGATAAGCATGCACCTGTACAGCTAACCGATCACTCTCCGTGTGGCGAAGTTTCTGCAATGCAACATTGAACATTACAGAACAGTTCAAAACAGGTTTATGTATTGAAGAACAACCAGAAGGGTGGGCATATCATAAGCACTGTTTATGTCAATAAAATCTTTCAAATGAAACAGGCTTGTTTGAAAGAAAAAATTCCAAAGCAGGGCATATTATGAGCAATGTTCATGTCAATAAAATGTTCCAAATGAAACAGGCTTTTTAAAAAAAAAACATTAAAAATCCCAACTTCCACAGCGATACTGAATCTTGAAACAAAACTCATCTATTACATACCAATGATTCACAGCCTACATTCTTCCATCTGTGGACAGACTTTAACAAGAAGCTCTCATTCGTTTGCTGAATATTCAACATAAAGTGGACATACATGTAGGAACTGAATGACAATTGGTAAACATCATCAAAGCACCTCCAGATAGTCGTCCAGGCCAGCCTGAGTAAACTCATGCTGCAGGTGAACTCTGAAGTTCATGTTCTCTACCGAGTGCACCACAATATTCACAAACTGCATACAGGCCACCTGCACAACACACAATACATACAGTTGAAATGTATGACCAGAATGACAGGTATTCTTCCACATGAAGTTGTTTTGTGGCAGTTATACAATGGGCAACATGTACTTACAGAGCAGCAGTCCCAAAAGTACCTGGCTCGCAGTCTATCTGTAATAGTTTGTGAAATTATTTGTTATCAATCCTCAATACACTTCTATGTACTCCTGCTGTAACCAGATGACTGGAAACTGCCTCAGCGCAGTCACTCAATCTGTATGATGCTTCACTACCACAGCACTGTCCATCAAGCAATAAGCTTGCACTTGCAACACTTCACAAATCATTTCTTATGAAAGTCTGAAGTAGCAAAGAAGTATTTGAGCTAATGTAGATACTTCATACTAGCTTCACTCATATTGACGCACGTCTTCCAGGAAAAGTAGTGGCTATGAATGAAGCAACAAAATGGCTGAAATGCACTAATGATGCTATAGCAGGAATTTTGTGACGACAAGAACGCTTTGAAAGTCAAATATTTGTAACAGGTATGTTAACAGTTACACTGGAGAATGAACTGATGAATATGAATAAGAAAAACAATGAGTGAGGAGGGATCAGGAAGTTGATCTGACATTGATCTGATGCACTGCAGACATTGAGCCAGCAAGCAGCAATGCTGGTATACTGATCCTGTTCACATAAACACCACTGGATTTTTTAAATCAATCATTTCTTTGAACTGTATAGAAATCAACAGCTACATTCATAACTCTTTCTGTACTTCTGATGAAGACTTGTGTTGTCACTTGTTTTGCTAGTGGCTAGTTTGTTTGGCTACACATAATAATACAGCAGAGTTTTACCTGTCACCATATCAGATGGTTCTTACACTGTTCAGGGCATTGGTCCATGAGCAGCCTAACCCAAATTTTTTGTTCTATTTAGTTCTCAGATCCTAAAAATTTCTGCGATGTTTAGCAACAAATCCGGCTTTTTGACACAGTGATAAACAAACTTTATATAGGTCTGGAAAGTGTGTGTGCGCGCACCCCCACACACCCACCCCCACCCCAAAACACACACTGCACACAGAAAGCAGATAATAAACACTATCAGTCATCAGCCATTAACATGTATTACCAAACAAAAATTGTCACATGTATTATACAAATACAGATACTAACCATAAATCATAGACCACAAGTATCATCACTCACCATAAAGTCAATGTGGGAATTCATCATAATTCTTGAAGTAGTCCATGAGTGTCTCAAACCTGTGCCGCTCTTCACACACCTGCCCAGGACCAAGCACAAAAAAAGGTGGTAATTACAGCGAACGACAGCAATCATTTCACAGCAAGAGCATTAATCCTTTGACTGCTGAACCTTGATAGAGCGGCTCAAAGCATATGGACTGGAAGAGCAATAAGATTAGTTTGTAAAACTGCAAATGTTCACAACATATGGGAAATCTGCAGGGTGTAGGCTGAAAATCTTGAGAACCAGGAACAAGTGGCATCATCTGGGATCCAAGATCCTTCTTCATGTTTTAACACTTTCACAGCACCAAGTGGAGTGAAGGGATGAGAAGGGAGGGAATGGAAGATAGGGATGGGGGTGGGGTGGGGAAGGGGGGGAGGAGGAACAGGAACAGCCACCACCTTTTCAGGTCACAACCCTATGGGATAATGAACACTTTCAGTGTACGGCGGGTGGAGAGGAACCAGTGCCAAGGTTTCAGGTCATGGACCTTTCTTCACAATTCACATTTTCACAGTGTGTAGTAAGGGGACAGGAACCACTGCCAGCAGCTCAGGGCACGTAAAGTAGCCAGGACAGCACAGGATAATTTGCTGCCATGTCAGATCACAGCAGGGTGAGGGGTTGGGGGTTGGGAGACAAACATAATTGTTGAGCTTTTCAGTCACATCCCTGTCTTCCATGGCAACATTTTCGTTTCAGACATAAGGAGTGGATGAGATGGGGGGGGGCAGGGAGGGGGGGGGGATAATTGTGTTTTCTTCCTTGCTCAAAAAGTGAACTGGTACAGCTAAATTGAGTTATACAGCATCGTTCCAGAGCTGTAAAATATTCGTCAGTAACATGGCTCCGAGCAAATGAATCTGTCACACAGGTCCCACACTCTCTCGCTCTCTCACTCTCTCAAAACAATGTATGGTGTGTGTGTGTGTGTGTGTGTGTGTGTGTGTGTGTGTGTGTGTGTGTGTGTGTGTATGTGTGTGTGTGTGTGTGTGTGTGTGTGTGTGTGTGTGTGTGTGCTCGCGTGTGTGTAAGTGTGAGTAGGTGTATGCGTGTGCATGTATCAGTGTGTGAATATGTGTGTATGTGTGTGTGTCTGTGTGCATGAGTATGCGTGCAAGCATATGTGCACGATATACGAGTGTATGTGATGTATAAGTTTAACTTAAAAAAAAAAAAAAAAAAAGCATGTACATACAAGTCTGTAAGTATACAGAAATGAAAGTATTTTGTACCTATAATCTTTTAACCATGTGCTCATTTATTGCAGACTGAACAATAAAAGTCACTATCTTATGCATGCTTACCAGATCTGGGAAATTCTGCATTCTGGAGCCTCCTAATTTCAAAACTCTTCTACATAATTTTAACTACAGTTTCTTTCTGTCAAATGTTACAGCCACATTAGTTCTAACAGGAAAATTTCTAGTTGCAAAGTGAAACGACTGCAGGCGGAAATCTAAAACAAATCTTAAATAAATGTCAGCGAACCGCCCAGAGAAACGTGGACAAACGAGTCACAAGACAAACCACAACGCGTTTCAACCTCTTAGGTCTTCTTCAGGTGCAACAAACATGAAACAAATAACGAAAATGCACTTAGCTTTGATCGCTTCTGTGTTCAGCGCAAGAAAGAAGGCGTTGAATGAAAACGAGGCTGTTGGAAGGGAAATAATGTGCGAGTCAAAGTCGTAATGATGATAATATTACTGATAGGAATACTAACAATGGTCAAAATATTATATATAAAAAAAAGAGACAAGATTACTACCAGTCTTGGTGTCAATAAGTAGGTATGGAGAAAGGAGAGTGGGTTAGAGGATTCTTAAACAGCAGGGTTGCCGTGGTAACAATCCCGGAGGCTAAGGCGATGGTGAAGTGTGTGTGCTGGTGTGAAGTGTGTGTGCGTGTGTGTGTGTGTGTGTGTGTGTGTGTGTGTGTGTGTGTGTGTGTGTGGATGTGTGTGTGTGTGTGTGGTTATCAACATTTCCACAACATATGCATAGGAAAGAGGGAAGATGGAACAGGAGTACATGTTGAAGAATAGTGAATGAAAATAAAAATAAAAGAAAACCAAATGAAGTGAGGGAAATGGAGTGGACAAGTATCTGAATAAACAATAGACTGATGTGAGAAATAGAGAGGGTGTGGTGAGAAGGGAAAGGAAGATAGCTATAAGTTATGTATAAGGTAAATATGGGATATATGGTAGTATGTGTGTGTAGTGGGAAGATATTGTGGGCTGAGACTGAAGTGATGGGTTGGTACATGGAACTTTAAGGTGTTGATGGTAAGAGGGTGGAGGGAAGAAGGGGATGGGTTTATATACTGACTGGGGGGTGGGGGGGGGGGGGGGGGCAACATATTCACACCTATACACTCTCTCTCTCTCTCTCTCTCCCTCTCTCTCTGAAAATTTCTGTTAAGTGGCATCAGCATTGCATATACGGTGTTTCCCTAATCAAATTCTCTGTGATCTCTGACCGAAAAAGCAGACACAACAGACTGAAAACGTATTCTAAAGGAGACTAAGTGTCTAAAAGAAGGGGGGTAGACGGTCAGAGTTAAACTCCATGTTTGCCAAAAAAATAGAATTCAGCATCCATGTTTTGTCCTGATGGATGCACATCTCCATTCACACTACACCACGGGGGGCCAGAATAGCCCAGTTGGTAGAGCGCCTCACTCGTGATCCTGGGGTTGTGGGTTCGAATCTCCGCCAGGCTGTTTCAGTACAAGGGGATTTTTCCCTCGGAGTTAACATTGGTTCTGACTCCATTTTCCATATAGTCCCTTCGAATAAGACTATAAACCAAGGTTCCATGTGTGGATGCACGCATAACATCTTGCACACACACGTAAAATCCCATCACCAACTTTCAGAAGTGAAGGCCAGTTTGGCCATTGGTATGGATGACACGTTACACATAGCATGCACCTTCCCCAAAGATGGAATATGGCTGCCTTAATGGCAGGATAAAAAACGGTCATACACACAAAACTCCACTCCCTTTGTTGGGTAGATGGGATTAATATTTGCCTGTCTACACTGGGGGTGTCCGCAGGAGTATCAGCCTGTGTATGCAGAAAAGAAAAGAAACACTACACTACACCCCCCCCCCCCCCCCCCCCCCCCCCCCCCCCCAAACCATGAATGACAAAATGTGCACCATGCAGCAAGGTCATACCTCTTTGAAGTTGTCAAAAGCAGACAGGATGATATCATGGCCCCCGCTCACCAGACACACTGCCGCCAGCAGCTCCAACACTAAGGCTTTGGTCCTGTGTCACACAGCATGCATGCACATTTCTGTCAAAACATTTGCACAAACACACCACATGCTAAAAAAAATATCTGCAAATGCATACAGACCCACAAAAATCCATGTGCAGACACACACACACACTTTCTCTCTCACACATATACATGCACACACAAACAGTGCACATGATTCCTTCTTTTATGTTACAGAGTCAATAATCTTTCTTCACTCAGAATCTATGCTAATCCCCCTTTCTCATAGAAAAAAAAAATCATATCTTCTCTGCCAGTCTTCTTTTGCAGCTTATTACGAAAACAGCAAGTTTCCTTAACATAACAATATGCTGACCTGACAATAGTGTAATAACTAGAACTTCTGTTGTAATGAGCACTGTGTGGACATAGTACCTCACACAATGAGGACTACAAGAACATGATACTGAGCAAAAAGCATCAGGATATCTGACTAACCGTAAGCTTCTGTGGTTGAGGCTGAGGGCTATACAGTTGATAGCATGTCTGTGGGCTATCACCAGGTTAAACCCATACTGAAACACAAAAACAGTCATGATTGCATGTCTATGGGCTATCACCATGTTAAACCCATACTGAAACACAAACACCATTATGTAGCATGTCTATGGGCTATCACAAGGTGAAACCCATACTGAAAACACAGACACCATTATGATAGCATGTCTATGGGCTATCACCAGGTGAAACCCATACTGAAACACAGACACCATTATGATAGCATGTCTATGGGCTATCACCAGGTGAAAGCCATACTGAAATACAAACACCATCTCATAATACGCCCATACTCAAGCAAATACAAGTTGAAACACATACACACAATCATATGATATACTCTTACTTGAAACTCACAAGCAATCTGATGACACATCCATACTGTTACAACCAACAATCCAATTATACAAATCCAAACTGAAATACAGAAGTAATTCTAAAATGAGCCCATTTTGAAACACACACACACAAAAAAAAAAAAAAAAAAAAAAAAAAAAATCCAATGACAAACTCAAGAAGGAACATGGAAAAGATCCTACAATAAACCCATAACGACACACAGGAACAATCAAACAATAAACCCATAACGAGACACAGGAACAATCAAACAATAAACCCATAACGAGACATAGGAACAATCGAACAATAAAACCCATAACGAGACATAGGAACAATCGAAAAATAAACCCATAACGAGACATAGGAACAATCGAACAATAAACCCATAACGAGACATAGGAACAATCGAACAATAAACCCACATGGGTACAACAAAGAAACAATCTTAAAATACAACCATATGGACCACAGAAATCCTATAATAGACTGGTGCTAAAATACTTAAATAATCCCATTTTAAACAAGAAGAAGAAAACCAATGTACTGGAACAAAGAAAAAATTCTGCACTTTACTGGATCAGAAAAACAGTGATATAATAAACCCACACTGGAACAGACAAGCAGTCCTATAATCAAACCCCTTCTGGTACACAGAAACAATCTTGTAATAAATCCATACAAGGACACAGAACCAATCATAAAATAAACTTATCATAGAACACAAAATCTACTATAATAAAGCCATACTGGAACACACAAAAACTCCTGCAATAAACCCTTACCGGAATACAGCAATCCTACAACAAATACACCCATTCTGAAATATTCATATTATAATTAAATCCTTACAGGAAGACAGCAACAATTGTTCAGTAAACCCACAGTGGCACAGAGAAATAATACTCAATTCTTTACAAGAACACAGACAATCCTACTGAAAACCCAAAATGGAACACACAAGCAATCTAATAATAAATCTATATTGAAACATGGCAAAAGTACTTGAACAAACCCATACTGGAACACATAAACAGTTCTCATAATAAACAGATACTGGAAAAAAAAAACATTCCTACAATAAACATACTGACACTCAGAAAAAACATCATGACACAACCAATGTTGCTTGAAAACAGTATACAAATGTTGGTTCTCTTCTTGCCACAAAGTTGCTTTACAAAGATAAAGAAGAAAGAAAGAAAAGAAAGAAAGAAAGAAGGAAAGAAAGAAAAAAGAAAAAAAAAAAAAAAAAAAGTTTTTCAAAAATGATCTAAATTGCTGTAAATAGTAATGACAACAACAACAAAAAAAAACAACAACACACTCATTCCATACACCGTGTACCCACATAATTTTCCTAGAGCATTCAAACATACATCATACACACTCATCCATCCACTCACCAACCCCCCTCCCCTCCCTCACACACACACACACACACACACACACACACACACACACACACACACACACACACACACACACACACACACACACACACACACACACACCTGGTGATTCATGATGGCACGCAAACACATGATGCAGACATGGACATCATCGCGGGCTTCCCCCATGTTCAGTTTGCTGCTATATTTAGTGGTGGCCGCGGCGACCCAATGGTGTTGACTCGTCGAAGGTAGTGCCGAGGGTTGCGACTCAGCCCGGAATCCAAGCTGGCCGTCTTTTCATTGTTCAGCAGCTGCTCTCGTCTGCAAGAACCAGGCAATCTAAAACACTGGGCTTTAGAAATGGCGGTAGATCTTTAGCCATGCTTTATGATTTGCCAATTTCA
The DNA here is from genome assembly GCA_016801955.1 of Conus betulinus. Classification (NCBI taxonomy): domain Eukaryota; kingdom Metazoa; phylum Mollusca; class Gastropoda; order Neogastropoda; family Conidae; genus Conus; species Conus betulinus. The sequence goes on from JADBJO010000122.1 coordinate 790,304, forward strand.
AATTTTAAAAACTATTTTTAAGGCTCCGCTGAAAAACAAAGACAAAATATGGCGCGTTTCGACCACTCAGGTCTTCCTCAGGCAAGATACATAATACCCAGGACAACAAAAATGAATGAGCAATCACTAAGCTTTACCCAATTTGGCGCAAGATGGGCGCTGGTCTTAATTTAAGTACTTTTTAAAATTTGTTTAGATTTCCACCTGCAGTCGCCTCATTTGTAACTAGATCTAACTTGCCAATTTCAGTAAACTACAGACACGGAACCTAAAAGCTGGAAATGAAATGCAGCATGCTGTCCTGACATTCCTGCATCTAATACACTGACCACATCCTGAAGTGACAAGATCACATGACCATCCACCATCACACTGGCCAACATGCAGTCCTGCTCACATCAGTGACTTACAGAAATCTCAGGTGGAATGGCCACGTCACACAATCAAGTGACCAGGGAAAAAAAAGTCATTCTCCAAGGAAACAGTGCGGGGAAATGACCAACTGCAGACTGAAGAAAGGTTGGATTGTTGATATTAACAACTGGACGAGGGAAAACATTTGCGGACAGTGAGGGACGGTAACACCAACGCAAAACATGGAAAAGACCGCGAACAGCTTAACTCTCTTCAGTTATTTCCTTGAATTTCAATCACTGGTGATTGACGGTTTTTCTTCCCGGAATTATGGTATTCAAAACATTTTTGTTATCTGAAGCAGTGTATTGCCTCAAAAACCTGACATAGACACATCCATCACAAAAATATTATTATTTTAGAAATAATGCACAGAATGTTACGAAAAATTCATGCAAAATGCAAAAATCTCAAAAAACTGTTGAGAGTTAATACCTGGATTCCAACAGGACTCAACCAGGCAAGGTAAGGCAAGGACATAATACACCGACACCCTCCACTGACTCGCCTAAAAATCTCTGTTTCCTGTTCTGACGTCTCTGAACTGAACAACTTCGCTCTCTCCAAGCAAACCGCCCTAACAAGCTTAATCATTTGGTCACTAACTGCCTGTCCTATACTGACTATTGTACCAATAACAGCAATGAGAAAGCAAAAATCAATCAAAAAGAAGGAAAAAAAAATTTCTCACCTGACATAGGCATAGGAAGCACAAAACAATTAACACAGCATCTTATTCATAATGCGCAAGAATATATGTGTATGCACATACATACACAAAGGCAGATTTATTGGTCCGACTGCGCACGTACACACACACAACACACACACACACACACACACACACACACACACACAGAAGGGAAAAATTCATATTTGAAGTCAACTGACCTCATGACAACCTGTGTAAAAGACAGATAGTCCACAGCACATCCAGACCTTGGTTGTCTTCACTTAGGAACTCCCTCACCCACCTTGAACACATCAACAATCATAATGCATAACAAAAAAAAAAAAAAAAAAAAAAAAAAAAAAAAAAAAAAAAAAAAGCCAAACATAAAACATTACATTCAGTCGAACACACCAATAAAACAAAACAAAACAAAAACGAATGTTTGCAGACAACATATTCAAATGACAATATAACAAAAAAAGAAAAAGAAAAGAACAAAATCTGCGTTCAGCCACTTAAGTCCCAATAAAACAGATTTCAAGCTTGAAAGGCTGCTGACAAGAGCTTAGTACAGCCACACACACACACACACACACACACACACACACACACTCACAAGCAAATACACCATAACACACATATACATCAGGGGGAAAATGGGGACTTCAGAGGATTGATGGTAGGGAAAGAAAAGGGTCCATGACTTCTATTGACTTTTTTTTTGGGGGGGGGGGGGGGGGGGGTGGGGGTGGGGTGATGTTCAGATCCCTCCCAAGCAGATAACCCCTGACCAAAAAGTTGAAAAGCTGTTTCCATCTTCCTTCTTCAGTGTCAGCTGTCATAATGACTTTTATCGACATGGTCTGTGTGCAATGCTGGGAGAGGGAAGTGGGGAGGGGTGAGGAGGGGATGCGGGTAGAGGGGAGGGGAGACAGTTCAACCAGTTTTAACATCTCCATCTGAGTGAATCCCCAGGCACCTTAATGGGACCCCAGGGTATGACCTGGACCAGTACAGCTCTAGATTTCATCAGCCCTACCTGGTTAAACTTGGGACACATAGCATGAAAAAAGATGACAAGTTGTCTCTCCCGCCCCCCCCCCCCCCCCCCCTCTCCTTTCCCCCCTTGGGAGATGCCAAGGAGGGAGCTTCTGCTGTTGTTGCTGGCAGGATGTTCCACACTGGGACAGTTCTTGGAAAGGAACTAAATTCAAATATGCTGACTCTGGTGGAAAACTGCCTTCACTTTACAGAATGCCTGCAACAGGTTCTGGAATGGCTGAGGGTGAGGAAGGGATTGGGAGGGATGTTGATAATGCTGCTGACAATTTTATACATTAGCAGTAGCTAGAGCTTGGTACTTGGTACCTTAGTGAATCGCAATCCAGGTCTTAAAGCAGCTCCGAAATGCTGTGGATCCTCTTATATTGATTAAAACATATCTTACTACCGTATTTTGCATTGGTTCCATCTTTTTTGCTTTGTTGTCTATGTGAGGATTCCAAATAGTGCAGCAGTATTCCATGTGGGGTCCTACAAGTGTGTAGTGTGCACTGATTTGGGTTGTTCCGCTCCAGCTTTCAAATTTCTCCCAAGGAAGATTACCACTGAATTTGTTTTTTTTGGTGACTCTGTCCATACAATGGTTCCATTCAGTTCAATATCATGTCGACCCTACGGTACTCTCAGCTGTCTGAATGTTGCAGGTTATATCCTCCCATAATGTAGTTCAACTTGACGAGATTTCTTGACCTTGAGAAAGATAACACACTGCACTCTTGCAGGTGGAACTCCATCCTCCATTTCTGCTCCCAGGTTGCCAAGGTATTGATGTCTTCAGACAGAGCTTCTGATCTTTTTTAGTCTTGAAGGTAAGGTAGACTACGCAGTCATCTGCAAGGAGACCAGCGTTTGCATTTAAGTTGGTCTGGCAGATCATTATTGAAGAGCAAGAAGAGGAGAGGACCCAGGGCTGCCCCTTATAGGACTCCAATGATAACAGGTGCTGGGTCAGCCTGTGATCCATTGACCAGCACTTGCCCTGTACGTTTCGAAAAGAAAACTTTGAATCCAGTTAAATGTATTTTCTCAAATGCCACCATGATTGACCACGTAGAAGAGTATTACTGTGAGAGCTTATCAAGAGCGTGGGAACAATCGAGTATGACCAGGTATGTCTGAGATGCAAGGTCAAGGATTACAACAATCTCATGAATTGTGATAAATTGGGTCTCACAACTTCCCTTGGCTCTGTTGGCCATCTGTGGGGATGTGTATTGTATGAGATGTTTCATACCACTGCTGGTTATAATAATTATGCTCCTGGATCTTATAGCAGATGCTGATTAGCGAAACCTGTCTGTAATTGGAATTGTTGTTCCAGTCACTCTTTTCCAATGCCAATGCACTGGGTCTTTTCAAATCATCTTGGAAGCAAGCTTCAGCTTGGTTCTGTCTGAAGATGATGATCAGAGGTGGGAATATCACCGGCACATTCTCTGAGGATCTTAGCTGAAATCTCATCAGGCTCTGCTGCTTTGTGAGGGTTTGGCATACTCAGCAGTTTTCTGGACTCCCTCCTCAGCTATATCAATATCAGCCATGATAAGTAAGCATTCTCCAGCTGGTGATGGAATGCTGCTGGTGTCCACCCCGGTGAAAACTGACTGGCATTGTTCATTTAATACTGGCCTTGTCTTTTGGAGCTGTCTGCAATTTTCCTAGTTCTGATGAGTGAATTAATCCAAGGCTGGTGAAAGCCCCCTCTTCTGATGATTTACTTAGTATGGATGAATTCCCCACTACTCAGGGATGAGAACTGTTGTTTGAATCTATCATCACAGTTTACTGCAGTTTGTATTAGCTGGCCCCTTCGTTGAACTCATTCTTGAACATCATCACCTTATTCTTATTGAAGATGAAGTCTGCTTTCATAAGAGCTGTGAGGTGTTGTCTTCATGTACACAGACAGCTAGCTACCAGGTCAGAAATTCAAAGTATCACTCTGAGGCTTTTGTGAATGTGCAGTGGGTTTTGGGGCTAGAGTGATGGAGATGGAGGTGGTAGGATGGAGAACGCTGGAAGGGTGAAGTAGGGGGACAGGAAGGAGGAGATGGGGGCTATGATTTTCATATGTTTTTAAATTAACACTATCACTCTGATTCTCTCGACTTTCTTCTCTTTTTCAAGAAAATATCCTCAGGGCCTAGGGCACTTTGATATTTTTTTCTTTTGCATTTGGGGAGGAAGGAAGGCGTTGTCAGAACTCTCATAACTTCACCCTCTCCTATCTCCCCCCCCCCCCCCACCTAACCCCATCCCATTCTCCCTTAACCACAACTCCAATACACACACACACACACACACACACACACACACACACTTTCATCCCCACCTTCCCATCGGCCCCCCCCTCTACCCTTCTCAATCCATTTCTGAATTGGCAAGCAATACAATTTATAACTGCTTTGGAAGAGTAAGTAAAGGTTTCAAAACAAGTCCTGTATTGGGTCCATGGTAGAGTGCAGGCTTGTGTTCTGTAATCTTCTGTTCATTTTGGACAAAGGGGAACTGATTCTTGAAATAGAGTTATTCCACTCCGGACTCAAAGTCAGCAGATTAAAAGATAAATGATAGAAAAAATCAGCTGCTTTTTCACAGGGCCAAACAGTCAAAAACACTGTCAGGACTATCTGATGTGTGTGAATCACACACACAACACTGGCTTTGTAGAAATTAAACCCTAAAACTACCCAAGCCGAATTATACTGTTTAGACACTTTTGTGGAAAAATACTTTTTTTTTTTAAATTTGCGCTTCTACTCACAATAAAATCAAACACATTAAACAGAGAGGAGATTAAATCACATCAATCAAAGAATGATAGCACAAAGACTACACTGGAGAGCTGAACATCAGCCCAATGCAGTGTAACTGTATTCCCTGTAATATGAAGACAAATTATAATGCTGAATGGTTTTCACTTGGAATTTTGTCATTTTTTACATCTCAAGTGGGAAAACTTGTCATTAGTCCCCCCCCCCCCCCCCCCCCCCTCACCCCTCATTTTTTTCACTTTTCAGCTACTCTGAACTTACCCAGATATTAGTGATGGCTTTGAATGTTCACCACCAAGTACAACATTTGAGAATCTATTTTACCTTACTGACTTATATTTGCTTTTAAATCTTTTGTCTCATGCGCCTGGTCAATCAGTCATTTGCTGGTACATTTTGAAACTCTTGGAACAGCTGAAATCAGGCTTTTTTTGGGGTGGAAGGGGGTGGGGGATGGGAGGACAGTGACTAGGTTTCCTTCGAGATCATACACAGCATAATTCAGAACAACTCAGGAATCAACTGAGCAGTATCACTGTATTTCCATTAATCCATGGAAAAATGGGACATTCAAATTCCCAAACATGAACAACAACAACAACAATGTTGAAAACGGGTAATCCAATCTTTCAAAACTGTTTTTACACAAAACGTTTGCCATCTTGTAGTGAGAGGAAAACGAAAAAAAGCGACTGAACAGTTCAAACCAGCCAAATATATATATATATATATAACCTTTATATTCGAGATTTGAATTCTAGCAGATGGTGACTATAAAACTCCACAATTAAACTGGATGATGGTCCATCCCTCTCTCAAGTTAGAAAAACAAACAGCTTTAAAAAGCAAAACGAATACACATTTTGAAAGTGGATTTTACTACAGTTACAATTTTATGCATCAACCAATAGTGACACACATCTCATATAAAAACGATTTTTTTTACATTTTTGAAATTGTGACTACCAATTCAAATTTTTTTTTTTTTTTTTTTTTTTTTTTTTAAACATCAGATCAGTGTCATATTTCTGTCGGATTAGCCATTATGGACCAGTCGAGATCTAGCCCTGTCACCTTTTAAGTTATTTTGAATGTAGGATTACGAACAGCCAAACCAAACCCACTTTGTCAAAATTGGGCAACTGTTCTAGGATTGTCTAGCAACAGGCCAATCAAAAGCTTACCAACAACACATGTGCAATAAAGCATTTCACTTGCAGATACATGCATTAGGCCATCAAGGACCTCTCTGGATGAGGCCCTGACTGGCTGAACAAGTGAAAATCAGTGTCAACACTAAGGCAGCCCTAAATTCAAGAGTAGCCTGTCCGCTCACTCAATGTGGTTGGTTCGCAGAAAATCTCCAGGTCTCGCAACACTTGGGTGGAGGTGGAGTCTCCCAGCATCTTCCGCTTCTGAGATATACAAAACGGATTACACATGAATACTGTTCATGATATTAAAATATTCATACATATTGCACTGTGTTGTTTATCATATGACGTACAAATTGCATTATACATGAATACTATTTATGATATGTTAAAATGTTCATAATTTATTGCACTGTGTTGTTTATCATATGACATACAAATTGGATTACACCTGAATACTGTTCATGATATATTAAAATGTTCATAATCTATTGCACTGTACTGTTTATCATATAACATACAAATTGGATTACACATGAATACAGTTCATGATATATTAAAATGTTCATAATCTATTGCACTGTACTGTTTATCATATGACATACAAAATGGATTATAAAGACTGCTCATGAGATCGTTCATATCATATAAACTGTATCGTGTAACAAATAATTCTTTGTTCATCTCTTACATCATATCACTTTGTATCTTATTGTTACTCTATCATATTCAATTATATTACAGCATTTTGCTACATTATACAATGATGTATTATATCATTATGCTCTAATTACACTGCACTGCTTTAAAGATAAAAGAGTCTCTGTTTTAGGGTTCATGAAACATTCAGAAAGAATGTATGCATCTGTGCCTGCACACACACACACACACACACACACACACACACACACACACACACAGAGACACAGAAAGAATATGTGCATCTGTGCCTACACACACACACACACACACACACACACACACACACACACACACACACACACACACACACACACAAAGAATATGTGCATCTGTGCCTGCACACACACACACACACACACACACACACATGCGCGCGCGCACACACACACACACACACACCCACACCACACACACCACACACTCTGTGTGTGTGTGTGTGTGTGTGTGTGTGTGTGTGTGCTGAAGACTCATCTGTAAAAAAAAAAAAAAAAGTGTGAGAGGAAAGGCAAGTGATTTTAGAAATTGTATAAAACAAAATTCTAGAAAAAAAAAAAAAAAAAAAATCTCTTTCTCCTCTTTTCTCTCTCTCATCCCATCTCATCCACAAAGACTCTGCAGGCCTCATAACTCTTTTCCTCTGTGTATGGTGTGAGCTCTCTTCTCTCCTTTCATATACCGAAAACTCATTTCCTGTTGTTGTTGTTGCTGCTGCTGCTGCTGCTGCTGCTGCTGCTGCGTGCGTGCATGCGTGCGTGCGTGTGTGTGTGCATGCGCATGTGTATATGTGAGTGTATGTGAGTGTGTGTTTGGAAGGAAGGAAGAAGATAAGAGGATGGGTGGGGTGGGGAGGCAGGGGCCTGGGTGGGACCCTGAGGTGAGTCTGCCACTGCCACTGCCACTGCCACGTGCGTGCAGCATGCAGTACTAAGACATGGTTGAGGTCTTCAACCTCTCCCCAGTCTTTCACTGCTGGCTAGGGACCTATCCTTCCCCAGTCCCCCTCCCTGGCCTAAACAAACACTGTGCATCTTTTGACACCAGCATCATTCCCTAAACCAGAACCTATGGGAGGAGATTCATGTCAAAAGGTATGTGTGTGCACTATTCTTCACGAGAGAGAGATTATCATTATGAAAAGAATAACTGCACACTGTGATTATCATTTTCATGCAATATTAGGAATTTTCTAGATTCTTTCAATGTTCATAAGGCCAAAACAGTAACCTAGCATTATCTGAGTAATTATGGCCAATTTGTTTGCACTCAAGGTATGGCTGAAAACACCTATGAGATACGCCATTACTATCCACTTCTAAATAATATAATGCTCCTCTAATGAGAAAAAAGATTCATGATTACTGTTGTTGTTCTCGACATTGAAACACAGTCCAACAGATTGACTAAATCAAGTCATGTCAGGTACGGTATTCCAGACTGTTGAGAAGCGTGCAGGATGTATTCTTTTGACATTATTGGTATTTTCAAATCTTACATACAGAAAATTATAACCTCTAATGACATCAGGCCAGATGAAGTTCCATTAATCTTTACATCTTTTTCTATGCGCCGTCAATTATCTCATAACTCAGAACACAGTTGTTGATATTTCATTTTTCTGTTTCAATTTGGCAAATTCTGCATGACTTGAGAGAGAATTGCGGCCCCTTTTCAGCTGACTTTAATGAGTTAATAATAATACAGGAAAAAAAAAAAAAAAAAAAAGAACGATTGTAATATTCAACTTTCACTGCATTCCTCAAGGCAAATTTCATCAATATCAAAAAGAAAGCACAGGTGGTGCATTATTACATTACTCTTTTCATCAATGAAAACTTTTGGGGGGGGGGGGGGGGGGGGGGGTTGTTGTTGTTTTTTTTTTGTGTGTGCTTTTTTTCCAAGGTAGTAGAAAATGATATCCAGCAGTCTTCTGAGACCAGCTGTCTACCGTAAGAAAACCCCCTTAACTGCAAGCCTTGACTCTCTCCACCAGGGGCTCTCTCACCTGCACCCTGGCTTACCTGCAAGCATGTGTGCAAAAGGTGTACAGCTACAAAGTTAGCAGTCCAACCCTCCTCCCCCACTCCCATCCTACCTACAGACCTAACCATCTTTCTCTACACCCTTCCTCATCCTCCTCCAATCCCCCCCCTCCTCAGTCCACCTCCCCACTACCTTTCCCTGCAGTTAACCATCTGGATCAGGTATGTTTGGGATTTCCCCCCTTACCTCTGCTGCCTGTCAGGAAGGAAAAAGGAGGGGTGGGGGTGGGGGGGTGGAGGAGAGGAGAGGAGAGGAGCTGTCAGCAGAAACAGGGTGCTTTATCTTCCCTTGCTGTGGGCTTTCTGTGTCTTCTCACTCACTCACTCACTGACAGGGTAGGGGCAGTACAGGCGGGTGGCTGGCTTAAGCTTCACTGTATGTGTTGGCAAGAGTCATGGGTATTCTTCACTTTCTGCATCCTACACAGTGTTGTTGTTTTTGTTGTTGTTGTTTCTCCATGTGACTGGCTTGCTTGCTTTGAGGTTGTGGATTTTTTCTTTCTTTTTTTCTTTTCTTTTTTTTTTTTGGTCTGTTTTCTCCCATCCCCACCACCTTCTCACCTCCCCACCTCCCCCTCCTCCTCCCACCCTCACCTTGCTGATTATGTTTCAATTATGCTAATATTTCCAACTTTCTAATTTGACAGATAAACTAGATGTAAGTCTGAATATATTCATAGTCAGGCATGCGCGCGCACGCACACGCACACACACACACACACACACACACACACACACACACACATGCACACACACACACACACACACACACACACACACACACACACACACACACACACACACACACACACACACACACACACACACACACACACATGCACACACACACACACACATGCACACACACCCCACACCTTCCATTTTACCATAGGAAGTCTCACTTCCAACATGTTCATTTCAAAATGACATCAACAACTGATTCAAAAATCACCTTGCTGAATAATCTTTCCTCATACCAAATGCAAAACATTTCTAAGCATCACAATCAAAATCAAATATATTCTTTACATTTTTACCATGTCAAAAAGTTTTCCTTGCCACAAATTGACTGATTCATAATTAACAGCATGACACAAATACACACTTCAATTCACATAAACCTATGTTTTTATTTTATGATATATCCATAGCAACTACTCACATGAGACAAAGACACATTTTTTTTCAGATCAACAATATACAGTATCTTACTGGTAATTTTCATTCACAACTCTGTTCCAAAACATAAAACACTAAGGGGTCTAGAAATTATCCACCTTCAATTTCATGTTTACTACGTTCATACTTTATAACCACAATTCAGAAAATACAGTCGAAACTTTTCTTTACACCTATGGTTAATTGATAAAAAGTCTGAGAAATTATGTGTTCTGCTGAGAAACATTTTCATAAACTTATTAATGGTAATCTTTCATGACTTTACAATCTCATAAATGCATTAACAGTAATCTTTCATGACTTCAAATCTGATAAGGTTTACATTCCGCATAGTTTCCAGCCCATGGTGCAATAAATATACATCAATAAGATAAACTGCATTTTTTTTTAAAGAAAAAAAAAGAAAATGGCAACGAAGAAATAATTAGAGCTATTCAAGAAAAAGGAAAAGAAACAGGAGAAAAAGCCAACAGCAAAGGAAACAAAAGGAAGGGAGACAGACAGACAGAAGGAAATAGAGACAAAGAACAAAAAGAAAAAGAAAAAGCAAGAAAGACATAGTATTCCTATGCAAATGATTTCAGCCTAAAAGATATTAGTACAGTCATCAGTATGATCC
>JADBJO010000122.1:805919-810919 GCA_016801955.1 Conus betulinus
GAGAGGGTGAGAAGGGTGCATTGGAGGGGAGAAATGTATATATGTGCACAAGTACTGTGCAGGGGGGGTTGGGGGGAGGGTGCGGGTGGTGGGGACTGGAAGGTTGTTGGGGGAAGAAGAGAGCATGGGGGTGAAAAAAAAATGGTAGGAAAAGTGGATAGAGGTGGGCAAGGCTGATTACAAGTGCGCACGCACACACATGCATGTTTGAGTGCGCGTGTGCATGTGCATACGTGCTTGCGTGTGCGTGCAGGTATATGTGTACGTATGCAAAGTGGGGGAAGGAGGAGGGGGACCACTGAGAACATTGCAAAAAGCACAGGCTGAGACATTCCTGCCAATCCCGTATTACATAATTCTCATCGATCTCTCAGAAAACTGACCACTGACTAGTTGTAGCAGATGTTGGATGGGCAGCGGAACAAGCTCAGTTATCTGTATCAGTGATGAATTATTCATGCGGCAGCATCAGACTTGGCCAAAGACCCCTCTCGCTCTTGAGGTGTGGTGGCAAGAAAATCTCCAAGTCTGCTGCTGGGGTTCTCGGCAGCATCATCCGTCATGTGCTTCAAAGATTGGCTTGCCTACTGCATAGACATACACACTGTGTGTATGTCTGTGTTGCCTTCCGCATCCTAAATAATGACTTTGTGTGCGAGGGGTGAAGGTCTGGAGGGTAGGCTGTCTTGGGGAGGAAGGTGGGGGGGGGGGGGGGGGGGGTGGCGTTTGAGAATTATGGGGGGGGCGATGGGGATGGAAGGAAATCCCAATCATTCTTCCTGACCTGGTTTACCCTGGATGAATGAAATGGGTGTGATTTGTCTGTTCACACTTGTGATATTCAACAGGGAGAGGGTGGGAAGGGGCGATTGTCGGGAGAGGGTGACTGGGGATGGGGGAGGGGAGGTGGATACTTGGATGGGATAGCAGAAGAATAAAAACAGAAGGGGGGTGGGGGGGGGGGGGGGGGGACAAATAGACGTGGTACGAGATTCTGAGAAAAATAGCCTTAAAACATGGTTTTCAATTCCGTGGTACGAGATTCGGAGAAAAATAGCCTTAAAACATGGTTTTCAATTCTGTTCAGAGAAAAATAGTGGTAAAAAGATTCGTAGTACAAGAGAAAAATAGCCTTAAAACATGGTTATCAATTCCGTAGTACAAGATTCGGTGAAAAATAGCCCTAAAACATGGTTTTCAATTCCGTAGTACAAGATTCGGTGAAAAATAGCCTTAAAACATGGTTTTCAATTCAGAGAAGATTTCTATCAGAAAAACAAAGAATTGATAATAGATTCTGACTCAGATCAATGCCAGGGTATGATTCATGTTTGCATGCACCTGTGTATGAATCTGAGTGAACATGTCCAATGTATATATTTACCTTTCTGTGTGTGTGTATGTGTGTGTGTGTGTGTGTGTGTGTGTGTGTGTGTGTGTGTGTGTGTGTGTGTGTGTGTGTGTAAGCAGCCTGCATCATGTTTTGGTAACCGTGTGAAGGAAAGAGAGAAAAACAAAAAAAAAAGAGAGAGAAAGATCCTACGTATGCATGTCCTCTTGCACACCAGCAAACTTAAAACATACAGCAAAGTCAACTACTAACTGGGATGAAAAGGAAAAATGACCAAGCCGAACAGTGGAAAAAAAAGCCTAAACAGAAAGACAGAAATCTTAAAACAGTTGAAGAAAAAAAAAATGCTGTGAAAAAACAAACACACAGACAAGCATGGAGAGAGAGAGAGAGAGAGAGAGAGAGAGAGAGAGAAGAAAAGAAAGAAAAAAAAAATTCAGCGGTTGCTCTAGTTGTTCAATCCATCTTGCCAGCAAATGTCATTGCACCGACTGCCACCAGTCTCTCCCACAGAAACAGGTCTGGTCTTCCCTTATCCCCCAGTGGATACTGTCCTAGCACAAATATCGCTTTTATGTGTTTTCTTCTTTTTTTTTTTTTTTTTTTCGCGTATGCAGGCTGATACTCCTGTGGACACTCCCTGTATAGACAGGCAAGGATTAATCCCATCTACCCAACAAAGGGAGTAAGGTTTTGTGTGTATGACTGTTTTCTACCCCGCCATTAAGGCAACCATACTCCATCTTCAGGGAAGGTGCATGCTATGTGTAACGTGTCATCCACGCCAACGGCCAAACTGGCCTTCTCTTCCGAAAGTTGGTGAAGGGATTTTACGTGTGTGCAAGATGTTTTGCGTGCATTCACACAGGGAACCTCAGCTTATAGTCTCATTTGAAGGACTGCATGGGTAAATGGAGTCAGAACCAATGTTAACTCTGAGGGAAAAATCCCGCTGTACCGAAACGGCCTGGCAGAGATTCAAACCCACAACCCCAAGATTACGGGTCCGGCGCTCTACCACACTGAGCTATTCTGGCCCGATGTGTTTTCAACATCCTGGTCCTTCAACGAGCGCCCATAGCCAAAGCTAGTGTCACATCTCCTACCACAAGGTCAGTGAGCAAAGATATTAGATGTACTTTTTCTTTTTTTTTTTTTTTTTTTTAAAAGGAAGGTTGTTAAAGGTATGGGGGAGGCAGAGACAAAGGGTTGAACATGAACTCTATCGGGCATTCTGCAATGGAGAATCACGAATACTTTCTTTGTATCATATCATACACTACACTTTCTCTCTTCTTCTCCTTTTACTTTGTATTTTGCAGAACTAAGCTGCTTCTTCGCTTAATGAGCCTCTTGCTTACACATGTAAATGCTCACTTTATCAAGAGTAAGTAAAAAACAGCTTGTACACGGTATTCAAGTAGCATACATGTGCATATACATAGTCAGGAATGTCAAGTCATTGAAAGGCAGAGCGTAAGAGTGTAAGAATGAAAGCAAACACCTGTGAATACAAATATAGAAGAGAAAAGAATGTGCTTTGGCTACAAAAGTGTTGAGGAGTTTGCAGACATGCACTTAAATGCTGTGGTAAAAAGAGCTCTCCAAAGGCAGTTCCAGTACTGGTTTATGAAAGGAAAGAGTACAAAGTAGGATATTTACTTCAGACTTACCAGGAGAGATTTCCAAGAAAGAAATAAACATAGTATGAGAATAATTAGTCCAATTTTCATCAAAGGGCGAATTTGGTTGCAAATCAGATTTAAAAAAAAAAAAAAAAAAAAAAAAAAACAGAACTCAAATCTTAAGGCAATAAATGAATAAATCTGTGCGAGTGCAAAAAAACACATTTCTTTGAGTCGTGCAAGAGTGAGCGTGAGAGAGTGAGCAAGAGAGACAGACAGAGAAAGACACAGAGAGAAAAGAAGACAAAAACAGAGAGACAGAGAAAATGTGCGTGTATCGGTATGTGTATGTGAGTGTGAGTGTGTGTATGCATGTGCATGTGTGTGTGCATGTGTATGTGCATGTGCGTGTTTGTCTGTGTGTGTGTCTGTCTGTGTGTATGCATGTGAACGTGTGTGTGCATGTGTATGTGCATGTGCGTGTTTGTGTGTGTGTGTGTCTGTGTCTATGTGTATGTGAAGTCAGTCAAAATTTCATTTTAACAATTTAAGATGGTACACTGAATTAATAGTATATTGGTGTGGATAGAAGGTTTGGGGGGGGGGGGGGGGGGGGGTAGATTGTGGGTGAATATGAACATGTATACATGCATGGATATCTGTAGTGTGTAAGCACCACTGCAAGCGAGATCCTCCCCCCCCACCCCCCCCCCCCAGCCCTCCTCTCCGACTTTCAACCAGCCTCTCTTTCACCACCACCCCCCCCCCCCCCCCCCTCCCCTTCCGATGGAAAGACAAGAACCCGGGTAGGCAACATGCATGCTATGCTTCTGGATTGTATTCCTTTTGATAAAGGTTTTTCCAAGCAGGTACCAACAAGTCTGCCAATCCGTTACAGTACACTCGTTTAACCACAAAGCACCCATTAAATTAAAGAAGACCTATGTTAGATTCTCTCTGCTGGTCCTTACTTCACCTGGGTGAAAGGTATGGTAGACTACATCTCCGAAGCTTATAAACAGACAACAACAACAGCAACAAAGCTAAAAAGCTCCTGCTCCTTTCTGTCAAGGTTCTTTCTATGTGCAGTCCCTGAGAGTTCACCTGCGGAAGGCTCACTGAACGATGGAGCCCTAGGAAGGATGACCAGAGGAAGTGCCACAGAAGACTCTACACAGGACAAGGTTTAAAGTCAACACATGATTTTGTCCACTGCTGGGACACCGTGGCCTGGATCATCCCTATCATCTTCACTCAAGATGACATGATTGCTTTTTTTTTTTTTTTAATCCCCTTCTCAAAAACCCCCAAGACCTATGGAAATGTACAAATGCCGCTGAAAAAAAAAAAAAACAGAATCCATCCTTGACCATCGGAAAAGGCCAGTTGCTCACATGCCGCACAGACTT
This sequence comes from Conus betulinus, assembly GCA_016801955.1. Lineage (NCBI taxonomy): Eukaryota > Metazoa > Mollusca > Gastropoda > Neogastropoda > Conidae > Conus > Conus betulinus. The sequence goes on from JADBJO010000122.1 coordinate 810,305, forward strand.
GCATCTACACACACAGAGACACACACACACATCAGATAGCTCCTCCCAGTCAATGCCCAACGTCTCATCAGTATTCAGGACAACTCTAACCAAGCACAGATCTAATGGCCCTTTACCGGCACAAGAGACCATGCAGACAGAAAGATCCGCGACAAACGGAAGGAGGAAGAACAGATGAAAACAAAGCGTTTAGTAGATGGGGGTGTGGCACATACAGGCAAAGCTCTGTAGATGACTACAGCTACATAATGAGAAGAGATAATCATGGCAGGAAAAAAAAAATGATAACATTAATGAAAAATGTCATGATAAATCAATAGTAAATAAAGAGACAATACGTAACGAGATCAAGAGAGGACAGAGCGCACTGGAGTACCAACGACAATATCATGGAAGTGACCTCAGGTCACTTTACAGTTGGCTCAGGTACTTACATTAAGAAACGGAACAGGAATCTAGCAAAAAGAATCAAACACAGCAAACAATGAGAAACATAAATGCATCCAACGTAACATCGCATGGTAGACGATTTGCAACTAGGAAGACAAAAGAAACAATGCATTTGGAAAAAAAAAAAACACACAAAAAAAAAAAGTGGTTAAAAAAAAGAAAGAA
>JADBJO010000122.1:815919-853419 GCA_016801955.1 Conus betulinus
TGATGGTGTTCCACGCTTCACTGTATTCCATCACAGCTACAGCCTCCTAGCCGCAATCCATTCCAAAACCAAGTAGCAAGACAATGCAGCCCACATGCACCACTCCTAAATTTTTTCATGATAACCAATAGGGTAGAAAATTTGAATTTTAAATAAAGAAGACCAAAAATAATAAATAATAAAGGCTATTTCTTGCAAGAAAGCTCATGACATACGGAACTCAGGAGAGGGGAAAACACTCAAAGCATAATATAGTAAAACACAGTGTGTATGCACACAAAAAAAAGGTCACTGTAGCATCAAATTAGAGTAATAATAGAATATAGAAGTGGATGGCTATTACATACACTGTCAGAGCACTGTGGGAAAGTTACCATCGTGTGTATAGCTAGACACATTGCTTGCTGAAATGCACAAGAAAATGGGGGGGTCACTGTCAGTTTGATTCAGCACATTTTCACAACTACATCAAAAATGGACAAAAATAATGAAATAATATAAAAAAAAAAAAATCGATTGATCAAATGAACAACTACAAACACAAGAAAAAAAAAAAAGAAAATGGAAGAAAGCTTCACAGGTAGACATGGTACAATTCAAAACAAAAAAAAAAAAACTATTAAACAGCAAATAAGAATAGTTATCTTGCTGAAGAATTTCTGAGTGGCAGTTGCACAATACTAGGTCTTACACAAATTAAAACTCATGTTCCACTTCTAATGGTAATTTTAAACCATGTGTGTGTGTGTGTGTGTGTGTGTGTGTGTGTGTGTGCATGTACGCAAGTGCCTGTGTCAAGGCGTGTGTATTTGTGCCTTCATGCATATCTGTATGCATGCCTTTGTGTGTGTGAGCATGCCTAGAAGTGTATGTTCTCATCAGTTAGTGATTTTTCCTTCTTTTTCCTCTTGAACCAAAGGGTAAACAGGAAACAGGTGAGGAAGACTGTAGATTAATGAGATTCTCACATGTGCTCGCACGCACACACACACACACACACACACACACACACACACACACACACACACACACACAGCAAGCAGCACGCACGCATGCATGCACCACAATCCCCTTCCAGCACTGTCCTGACAAATTAAAAGGCCCTTGTTCATCCCAGTCTCCTGGACAGCATCATCATCATCATCATCACCGTCATCATCATCATCATACCCACCATCATCATCATCTTCATTTCATCAATACCATCTTCATCAACAGTATCAAACATCCATAAACTATAGAACCAGCGCTGCTGTTTCATGGACACACACAGCATGCTGTCCCTTAGCAATGCTCAAAAGTCTATTTCATACGGCTTGGCCAGCATCTTTTGCTTAATATTAAAGTCCCACATTGATATATATATATATATATATATATATATATATATATATATAAAAAACAACAACAACACACAAAAAAAAGCTCATGCATCAGCCTCCATCAAAAGTCCTTTTCTATCATGTGTTATTTTCAAATCTTTTTTTTTTTTTTTTTTTTAAATTTTGGTATGGCCTCATGGCTTTACAAGTTTTCAGCATGGGGTGATAAATCCTTGACAAAACTGAAGGTGAATCCATGCCACACTTCCGCAGCAAATCTTCAAACCACTGCCACTGGTTTCAGTGTGGTTTTCCCCCCATGCACTTTCCAGTCTCTATTCCTTCTCTCCGTGTTCTTTAGAGATCTCCTAACACTGGAGTGACACCTAAAGTGTTGCAGGGGAACTTTAAAACAAGGAACTTCCTTCAGGGGTTCCTAAACTCCATTTGAACAAATCCCCCCCTGCTTTCCTTATCACTGTATCAGTGACAGGAGCTGGCAAATCTCCTGAACAGTCTACAAACCGCTTCCTTTTTCCACTGGCCCAGAATAAAACACAACAAGGAAGAGGGACAGAGAGAAGGGGAGAGTATTGGTTGGTTGGCTCTCCTTCCCTCCTCTCCACCCCCTCCCCCCCCCCCCCCCCCCTTTCCCAAATCCCCACCCTTGTCTTGTCAGAATACCCAGGGATGAGCAAGCTTTTCAAAACTATAATGACAAGTGGCAGAAAAGGGCTTTAATAATTCCCATTTCATCTTCGTTTAATAATGTCGCCAGCCCGGTCTTTTGTTGTTGTTGTTTGCTTTTTTTTTTTTTTCTTTTTACATTGTTAATGATTTCAAGAAATCTTTCATGTTTTGTTGTTGTTGTTGTTGCTGCTGTTGTTGTTTGTTTGTTTTGTAACAGCTGCATTGGTATTTCTTCTCATGTAAGTCACTGAAACTCATCAAGTATTTTTAAATTAATCATTATTATTACAGATGTGACCCTAGTGACGGCTGGCTTTACCTGCAGTATTGACCATCTTTTTGGAGTATCAAGATGGAGACAATGCTACAATGAGCAATTAAATATTCTAGGAGCCACACTGTATTGGAATCATGAACATTTAATTATTCTAGGAGTCACATTTTCTTTGAACCACAAACAGCCCTGACTAAATTCACAGAGGGTTTGTTGTATGAAGACATGCTCTCCAACTTACCAACTGTGTTTGAAACAGATTATGTACTGCCTATATACAAGTAAGCTACTACTTTGATAACAAAAAAAAAATGTTTTTGATGTGATAATCGCCCACAATCACTGGTGATCAAAAAAAAAAAAAAAAAATCAGAGAAAAGAACAACAGAGAGTTGAAGAGATTTTGGCATACGTAACACTTTCTTATCCCACCATCTAAAGGTATCTAGATTCTGTCTTGGGGATGGTGTCTAAAAGTTGATGCCTGTGCGCATATATTTTATCAATATGTCATTCATCCCACAGACACATTAGGGCCTCCTCTTTTCCAAAAGGTAGAATGGATTAATGTGCTTCACAAGATTTTTTCACGAATTCACTCAGGCACTAGGCCCTTGGTTCAAAGTCTGGGACGGGAATGGAATCTGCTCAGAAGCTAAATGTTCTCCTTGTTACAGAAAATCACTTCCAGCTTGGCTGTCTCTGGTGGAAATTAAACCACAAACTTTGAAACAAGTGTGTGAGGCCTTACCCACTAGCCAGCAAACAAACTCTCCCCCCCCCCCCCCCCCCCCCCCCCCCCCCCCCTTCCCCCCCAACCACCGTGAGTGTCAATGTCTGAAATATATCCCAACTACTCTTAACACCACCCAGAGTCTGCAAAAGTCATCAGTAATGACCAGAAGGGGGTAAAATCTCTCTGAAACTGTGAAGGAGCAGCAAAGTCTCCCAGGACTGAGAAAAGACCCAACAAATTTACAACTTGCTCACAGTGATTGGAGGCATTTACAACTTGCTCACAGTGATTGGAGGCATAAAAGTGCCAAAGAAAGAAAACATGAGAAAATGTGAGGGCTGCCCTGAGTTGGACATCTCCCTCACAGCGTGAAAAGACTAATGGGTGGTAAAAGACATATTTCATGCTGGCATGTCCATCCAAGGACATACATGTATATGATGTACGTTGGAGCAGCATTACTTTAAATGCACACACTCTCTCTCTTTAGCCCACCCACCAACAAACCTTCACCCCTCTACAAACACAAACTGCACACACACACGCACGCATGCACACTCACACACACACACACATGCACACACACACACACACACACACACACACACACACACACACACACAAAAGCAAAGCAACAGCAACTCTGACACTCAAAAATAGCATCTTTTCCAAATCATGTGAAACTCACAATACAAAAACAGAGCAAAAACAAACAAAAAAAGCATTGTAATGTAAATGTCAAAACTGAGACCAATATCTTTCATGTTTTGCAGCACTTGACTATCAAAGTCACAAAAATCACTGCTGTGGCTGGAAACCATTGAATGTCAAAGCACCTAGCAAAGACTGACAGATCAATACCCAGTAAAGAGTGTTTAGGGTGTGACAGAGACTGAAGCAAGTATGGACTGGTTCTAAAGCTGTAAAGTAAAACAACAAAAGACTTGAATAACAAGAAAAGAAACAAAAGTAAGTTATATGCAATCTGCTAATCAACAAAATCAATAGTCACAATGCTTTCACTTTTGGAGATGTAAAAAAAGTTTAAAAAAAAAAAAAAAAAAAAAATTAAAGGTCACAATAACAACTTGTCTGAGGGATACACTGCAATGGAGTTAACTTACTTCAAACAATGGAGGTCTTCTGCTATTCAAAACTTATCGCATAGTGTTATCTGATCTGTCAAGGTCCATTTTGGTAATAAAAGTATAAGGTTTCACTGTCAATAACAAACGGCAGACCTAAGATTTCATTCATTAATGCAGTGCTACTTTGTTGCGACACTGCAAAAGTAAAAAAGTAACGAAACATTTGGGGGAGTATGTGATTTATGAGTGATGAGATGGCCTGGCAAGAGGAAGAACAACAGTGGAAATTGGAATGGATAGAGAAATCTCAATGTCCAACTCCCAAATGAGGACCAGCATATTATGAATTAGTTTTTTTTTTCTTCTCCTTTCTTTTTAAGTGTTCAAACACTCAAATGACTGACTTCCCTTTGAATTTTCAAATCTAAACCAATGATGTTTGTCAATAAAAATAATCACAGTTCATAGACTATGAAAAAATACTCAACAGATGCACAGGAAAGACAATTCAGTACATGATGTTATTACAATAAAAACAAAAATCCCATGTATTGTTTTTTTTCATCCTCTACTTTTTTTTGCATACCTTTCAGACCAGAACACTATCTTCCGGCAGAATAAGAGATTTAAAAAAAAAAAAAAATGAACACACACACACACACACACACACACACACACTATCCAGTTATGCTCAATTCAAAATGGGAAAAAAAAAACAGGGCTTCCCAAGACGCATGTCATTCACACACTAGAAGTAAAACATTCTTACACTCTCAGTCTAAGATTGTATTTCACACGCAGACTTCATCTTCTAAAATCAAACCCTGGACGTGGGTTCACTCTCTAAGATTCTGAATAATGAGTCTATTAGAGAGCTGCAGAGCCATCTATAGACTAAAATTAGCATTGCGTCACCACTTACTAGCTGATACATGACTCTGAATGGTCAAAAACAGATTCTGGGAGCAAATTCATCCCTAAAACACCGATGCCACGAAGCCTAATGTCAGTAAACAAAGTGAAGGCAAACTTTTTTCTTCAGGCTCATTTCACAAGATTTGTGGACATGACTCTGTGACAGACTCACTGTATAAAAAATATAGTACACTGCCAAATACTTCTTGGTTGTTGCTTCTTTCTGGCATTTTAATTCATTTCAATATTTGATCAAAGTTGCTGAGGACCAGCTGCCCTGCAAGCAAAACTCTGTGCATCACCTTGACCCCTTGCTGAAAAAAAAAAAAAGTTGACTTCCAATTCCATCCTTAAAAAAAATGTGTGCTTCATATACCTCCAGTAGTCCTTTCAGAAGGACGACTGAGAACAGGACTGGAGTGCTGGCTGACGTTTGATGATACAGAAACCAGTCAGTTTACTTCTCCCCTCCCTGGATTTTGATAAATAGTTGAAATATTTCTAGATAAGCACAATTATGGGCCCTGGCTCTATAAATAACCCAACAGGAAAACAGAACACTGAAAGATGAGGAGGCTGCATGATGAATATGCTGGGATGAACCTGAGTAATACTCAGCTCCCAGCCCCTATCAAAAGTGACTGGGCTGACTTTAACATAATCATCAACGCTTTAGTCTACAGCTGTCAGTTAAGGCTCTTCTAGTTCTACTAGTACTTACACTATAGCGCAGAATGTATACTGTATTGTAACATAGCATGATCCTTCCTCATCTTATTTTTATTATATTGTATATATCAACAATTCATATGCATGATTAATATAATCTATAAATCAGTACCAAGATTAGTCAGCTTTGTTCATCAATATATTTTCTATGTAGTCAATTGACAAAACAAGTGAAGGTGAAAGTGTGGAATTTTGCTTTTTTTTCTTTTACTTCCATTTATCCATGACAGCTGATACAAGTAAACTTGACACATTTCCCTTAACAAGCATGCATGATAAAGCTGTTTTTTTTTTGGTAAATGAGACAAAACAGAACTTATTCAGGTACTTATGGTACAATATTGGTGTCTAGTCTTGAAATTCAGTTCATAACATACCCTGTAATCAAATTAGATAAAATACAGATTCTAAGATTACTTGAATTCAGTCACTACAAAACATGTCAACAACTTTAGTTGAACTCCTGAGAAAAAAAAAAAAAAAAACAACCACCTAGTTTGCTTACTGTTTGAAGCTTTCTGTCTGCCATTATTCCTACATCATTCTATCAAAGTACTTTACCAAACTAGGTTTGAAACAATGAATTTCTTTATTCAAAATCATTATATGATAAAACTTGTATACGGATCAAAAGATATGTGTATGCTTTCTTTACGCAGACCAGACTGGTAGCTACTGAGAAACAAATCACAAACATATACACACATAAACGCGGTTTACACACGTCCACCAAAGAATTCATTAATCACACAGTGTATTACATACAATTCAATGCTTTTCAACACTTACATCATGTTCATTGTTCTAACAGAACAGGGCCATTATCTACGCTGTTTGACCATCTTTACACAATGAATAGGAAAAGGGAAACATTATCTAGCTAAAGTACTCATACAAATATATTCTAAGTCTAACCCTCTCCAACTTGCCAAACCTACTGAGCCTAAAGTCATATCTCATGTAAGGTACTTTCTGTTTTGTCTGGAAGACCACTATTCTGAATCCTCATCAGTATGTGACTAATCAAATCAGAAAAGCATGTACTTTCTGTTTAGTTTGGAACATCACCATTCACCGTTTTCGTGGCACCCTTAAAAAAATACAGTCCAGTGAAAGTCCTGACCCCTGACCGGGTTAGCAAAATATACTGAACATACTGAGATTGCCAAGTCATTTATCTTGACCATCTTTTTCTCTAGCACACGAACAAGCACCACTCCTTTCCCGTCACTTTCACGCATCTCTGCATCACCTGTGATAGCATGAATAAACACACGACAGAACCTTGATTGGTTCAGCAGAGAAAAATCTGTGACTCCTCTGTTTTATCGTATGAAGTAATATAGCCTAAGCTTTCCAAACAAAGCATGTCTGGCTGTGGCTGTGTAGATTGAAAATATCCTACTGTTTAATTCTGGAGAAAAATCTCTACAGTAACAGGTACTAGTCATAAGCTATTATTAACTTTTAAATGTCTAAAATTTCATGGATATAGATTACTCTATGGCATGCGCGCATGCATACACACACACACACACACACACACACACACACACACACACACAAACAGGAACAAAATCAGTCCTGCCTCAAGTCTGTCTGAGGCAATCTCTTTTCTTACTGAAAACAAGAATGACATTTATTATCATGTTTCTTGCCTTCCATTGCTAGTCTCCTAAAACAACTGAATACTCAACAGGACACAGTGCTTGAAGTACCCACCTGTCCAACTGCTTATGACAACTAAACCTTCAGCGGACAAGCGAAATGCTGTTCCCACCAGTCTACTGGGTAATCACCTTATGACTGCACTAGTGAAAGTGTGACTTACCAGTCAGTTTTATTGCCCTGCCCTTCTCTCTCTTTTTTCTTTCACGGTTCTATCTTCCCCCTTCCCCAACCAGCCCCTCAATTCTTTGTCACCCCCCCCCCCCCCCCCCCACCTCAGGTTTCCTCAGATTACAACCCAAGCACAGCAGTGCTGTCTCAGTGAGAAAAAGGTGTGTTCCATGAAGATGCAGGCATTGTTCCTTGTTTATGTGGCAGTGTTAGATCTATTCCCTTCATTTCTCCCTCTCAGGCAACCATCTCATGTGAGCAGAGCATGCCATCGTTGAATATGGCTGCTGACATCACACTGCACTACAAGCAAGTTACTCTTAACACTGTCGTTTTACTTATGGCAAGCAAGCAGACATTGGGGATGGGGGGGGGGGGGGGGGGGACGACACGAAAGTAGATTTTGAGATCTACTTGTCCGCCAGGACAACCAAAATACATGTGAAAATGTCTGACCCTGGAACAGATACATGCATTGAGAGGTGTGGAGAAACGTCCCCCTTCACCTTTTTTCTTCCCTGCCTCCCACACCAGCAGGCCATGTTCAGCATCATCCCTCACAGTACACAGTCACATGAGAATCAGGTTAAAAGCTCCTACTGCCTACTACTGGGTGTAGAGGCAGTGAACCGTCAGAGGTTCACCCTGTCTAGGCACAGCATGACAGAAGGCAGATCCCACCCCCCTCTCCTGCTATCGCCTGATACTTTCCCTGAATTGCATCAGGCACCCATTTACTGCTGGGCGGACACAGGATTTTCAAGCTGAAAATCCATCCACATGAATAGTTCGAACTCATGATCTGTCAGCTCAGCAGGTAAATGCTTTAACCACTTGTCTATGGGCCCATTTAGTGAGTCAGGTCCACAACCCTAATAATTGCCCATCATCATCACCACCTTTTCTCTTCCACCTCTGTCCCCACAGTCAAGAGTGCCTTGTCTGCATTATCAGAACTGTTACTCAGTTTCCGGGGGCCTGTGAATTACACCAAAGGTCAAGGGCCAGGCGCATGCTATAGATAGCCAGCCTTCAATTATGTCCTTCATTTTCCACTTGTCTGGACTTCCCTCTGTTAAGTTGACAAGAACCTCAGAAGGCACAGGCAGGAAACAAACATTCACTTTTACTTTTAGGTAGCTATCATCAGCAGCTTTCACTAATTCAGAACATAATTTGCCTGTTTTGGTTTTTTTTTTCATAATGTTTCTTTTTTTGTTGTTGCTGTTCTGTGTTTTTTTTTCCAACTTAAGAAAATACAGCATATTCGTTTCTGTTCATGATGAATTTTGAATTCTAAGCAAATTTCAGATATTTCAGTTATGATGAAAATATGAAGATGTATAAAAAACAACATGGAAACCAAAAAACAAAAGAAACAAATAAAAAGTATATTATCTTCAGGAACATAAAATATGCCCATTTAATTTCAAACATCAGGTTTTTTTTTTTCTATCCTTCTAGCAGTGGATTACTATAAAAAAATAAAAAAAATAAAAAAAATATATATATATATATATATATATATATATCAATTCATTGCCATGGAGAAAATTCATCTGGAACTAACACCTATAAGCATATTTTTCTAAGCCCACAAAATGATGTTGTGTCACAATTTGTGTTTGTTTTTTTTTTGTTTGTTTGTGTTGTTTTTTTACAATTTGTGATTGTGATAAGAAAACAATCATCAAACATCAGAGGATAAAATGGGCATCATGTGTATACCGATGAATTACCACAATAGAAAACAATCACAATATCACAGTAAACTGTTAGTACATTTCACCAATGTGTTGTGTACATACCTAGATCAAAATTGTTACTCTGTAATTCTCTTAACACTGTTGAACAACACACACACACACACACACACACACACAGAGTACACACTACACACACACACACACACACACACACACACACACACACACACACACACACACACACACACACACACACACACACAGTACACACAGAGTACACACACACACACACACACACACACACACACACATATGCAAACGTTTGGTGATTCTTGTGACTCATCACATTAGATTTTATCAAATTAGGAACCGTCTTGGTGGCAAAGCACGTTAGATGTTTTGGTGAACACAAACTCCAACCACAGCAATGCACAGATCTACTGGTATTTAAAGTTAAATATTACATCATTGAGAACAATGTGAGAGAACAATCCAAAGCATAATTAGTATCTATGTACTTACCCGTGAACTCCGAGTAGCCTTTGGATCAAGATATGGTACGAAGTTTATCCAGATAAACATGCGGAGGGTCTTTGGCATGGACTCTTTCCTGAACAGAAATTCATACACTATTTACTTCACAGTCATACCAATTGAAAATATTTCTTACAATCATTCTTATGAATGATATTAACTTACATTACTTACAAAATATAGACAACTTTACTCTACAAACAACACTTTAACTCTTTCTATGTCATGGTCCACATATTCCTACATCATCAAAACAATGCTTGCCTCTGTTGTCCACATGTATGCAGATCGTACCTGTAAGAATTAGCACTATTGTGGTGACCTGTCATATTTGAAACCGACAAGAGAAGCTGGTTTTGCTGTCACACAATAAGGGAGAAGAAGATCACTACACTAAGACACACCCAATTTCAAACATCTCTCTTCTTATTTGTTTTGAGAATCTTTTCCTAATTTGCCTTAAACACCTGGTTTGCATGATCAATCAGGGAAAAAACTCTTGGTATGGATGGACATTGATAAAGGGTCAGTAATATCAAGCAAAACAAAACAAAACAGAAAGAGAAAAGAAAAGAAGAACAAAATCTTTGAAAACAAGTCCTCAAGATTTTTTTTTTTTTTTCTCAGGGCTTGAAATATCCACCCATCCAATTGTAAGAGACAACAAAACTTCTGATTGACAAGTGGAATTACTTTCTCCAGTTGGCCTTTACGTGACTAATTTTTCAAAGTGTCACTGAAAGAATGACTTCAGTGCAGGCAGATCACACTTCCTTCTTCCCATTTTTCCTTTCACACCTCCATCACCCTCCAGTTTTTCCTCTGAATGGAACCCCTGCCGAGTGCACTCTCACAATGACAAAGTGCATTCTGTAAAGTATAAAAGCATACACATCAGCGCACTGATGCAATGCCCTGGTCAGCAATGGAGACAAAAGATCGACTCCTTTTATTTCTTCCTCTCAGGTAAGCATCACACATGCACAGAGCACTGCATTGTTAGAGCTTTTCAACATGACTTTGACCTTTACTTCATTCATCATCTCTTTACTGAGGGAGGCCAGTACATTTTTCAGTGGACAAGTTGAACTTTCTGTCTGCTTGTCCCCAAGATGACAAAAAAAAAATCTATCTGGAAATTTCTGCTCAGTTTGCTATTGTAGTGCTACAGTGGTAGTACTTAACATGTTTTTCATCGTTTTCCTTTTTTTTTGGGGGGGGGGGGGGGGGAGTCACTATCATTTCAGTGCTTACTTTTATTATCTTACTACACAAATGTGATCTACAAGATTATTAATGGGAAAAAATCTAATTTCGCATAGATCTACATCAGTACATGTATTTAATACAACTAAAACAGTAAAAGCTCAACACTAAGCTATCAACAAAACAAAAGCCTGCAAAAGATTTTCGTAATGAATATGATGTACCAAGTGCACAGCTGCTGAATCACTTCTTTGGTGTCCAGGGGTGCCTGTTCTGATCTGGCATCACCTACTGTTTCACCATGTCCCATATTGACGACTACCATGGCTTAGTTAGTCACAAAGCCAGACTCACTGTGTGTTCTACACTAGAAGACTGCCACCACATCTCTCAAACAATACCTGTGAATCTGCCTATCATCAAAGGCATGCATATGAAGGGCAGAATCAAGACTAAGGTCACTTTGATTGATCAGGCCATAAAGAGCACAGAATCTTAGGCTTTTTGTCCTCATCACTTTGCTTATCTTATAAGATTACAGAAGATTGGCCTTCTGGTCTAAGGACTGCATCTTGTTTTTGGCTGTGTATTCTTCTATGATTCCTATCACCCAAGCTTCAGCTGAGCCAGCACAGAGAGAGAGATTATGCGTCAGACATTGAGATGAGTACAGTGTTGGTCAGGAAATTAAAGCAACACTTTCAGAGATGTACAGATTTAGTAGATCATAACGTAGACTGAACTGCTTGGTCCCCTGATCTTAACTGATCCAAAACACTCTCCTCAGCAACTCAAAGCTATGGTAGAAAACTCCAACAATCTTTAACAGTTCTGTTGGGGTTTGAACCAGTAATCTACTGGCTTCAGCCATTGCTGCAGGATGAGATACTAAGGACAGCATCACATCATATACCACCACACACCAGGGCTGCTGCTACAAACACAAAATATTTGGCTTGTGAACATTCCATCCAACCATGAACTTCCCACCCTATGCTCTAGAGACCTGGAAAATGAATTAACCCCAAGTCATAACAAATAGCAGGGTGAGATAAGACTAAGAATGCTGCAAGAATTCCAGTTAGGTACTGCCTCGACTATTATTTGAGAAAACACTTTTCTTTTTGAACAAGAAGTATAGTGAAATAAAAACTCGCCTACAGTTTCTCTTGAAGCACTGCTGGTTTTAACCAGTTATCAATTCCATCTTGGAGCAGTTTCTGCCAGCTCAATCAAGGATTGAAAGCAACATTTAAAAAGTTTAAGTGAAAGAAATTTGATATTTTGTAAGGTCTTTTCTTCTGAAAATATAATTTATAAAACGAAATGAGAAGGGACAAGGACTGAAGGATGACAGAAAACATTTCAGAAACTCCACAGAATGCTTCTTCTAAATTGATTCAAATCCAGATTTGAATCCAGTGCAAGAATTGGTAACTGCAAATTTTGAAAATTGCAGGAAGAAGATTCAACAACAGTTTTCTCTTCTCCTTTACTTTACATGAACAATAATGTGACCTAGATCCCACATATCTTCTCATCTCAAAATTGTTCAGAAAATGTAAAATTAGCATTGTGATTAACACAGTAACAGTAACAACCTAAGTAATTCACTACTTCATTGTTATGAACCAGAGCTTTTAAAACTTGAACACTTAATGTTAATTAAATTCAGCTGATCCTCATTAGTGTGCAACTGCATCTTTGAAACTTTATATAAGTTTAGGTCTAAATGATAAGTCAGAGAGAGAGAGAAATAATACTCTTGGGTATAGACCAATATTTTGTTAAGGAGAGAGATGGCACAGAAATGTCACAATTGTTGTTTCAAAATACCATGTGTTTCTTAATGCCATCTTTGAAGATTTTAGAACAATCTTTTTTCTTGTGATTTCAAAGCTGTTATGTTATTTGGAAAGGGGAAGGGGTGGGGTCAGAGAGAAGGGAACGGTGGTAAGGAGTTGGGGCTGGTGGGCTGAACTCAAATTTTCAAAACATGCTTCCAAGGAAAAAGCCAAACAAACAGAACAGCAATGCAAAAACCCATTGAAATAAACTGATTTTCTTGTTGTTCTGCAAGGGTAGATTTTGCATTATAAGGACAATGACCAATTCAAAACCACCACTGATTTTGACAAACTTTGAAAAGAAAACCCCCAAACCAAAAAGTGTTGTGTATGAGTGTATGTGTGTGTGTGTGTGTTTACGTTTACGTTACGTGCGTGCATGCATGCATGTGTCTGTAAGTCTCTGTGTGTGTGTGTGTGTGTGTGTTGGGGGGGGGGGGGGGTACTTACAAAAGAGACACCCTTTTTTTTTTTGTCATCTTTCCCCTACAAACACGTGCAGAAATGGGAAAGAAAAATGTCTTAATTCATTGATTATGCTTGCTAAACGCACACACACACACACACACACACACACACACACACACACACACACACACACTTTCTAATCTGAGACAAAGTTGATGGCTGGTAAGAACAAAAAATGCAATGTCATGGTAAGACCGTAACAGCTGCCCAACTACCCGCAGAACAAGATCACTTGCTTCAGGCGTGTGGTGAATCCAGGCACCTGCCTAGCGGGCAAATGCCACCTTTCAAACAGCTGCAGCCAGAAAATGGGTGCTTGGAATTAACTTGCCAATTAAATAAATCATAGATACAGCCAGATATTTCACTTCTCAGAATTAATGCTTTAGCTTACTGTATATAACACGGACATTAACTGCCGGCTGTAATGAATGGACCATACACTGATACAGAACGTCTATTTGGTGGCTTGCTGACGACATGGTAGATGACAATAAACTGTTTTCCTGTTTCTCTTTGTCACTCCTGTAATACTTCATAGTTTTTAAAGTCATCTCCAATTAATGGGCAGGTGGGTTTTTTGTTTTTTTTTTTACCCACGGACAGGCAAAAACTGCAATCTGGGCAGGTCTGAAAAAAAGATAATGTCCTTCCCTGAATGTTAAAGATTTCACAACAAACTGAGATGCAAAATGACACATATATTCCTTTTCTTCTGATCTTCTTCACTTCACTGTCCACTAACTTATTTCTAGTGGGATTGCGTCTTTTTGTGTTTGTTTTAAAATTTGTTTCAATTTCCACCTGCAGTCACCTCACTTTGAAACTTACTTTCTTTGTTTGCTTTTTAATCAGAATGTTCCCATCAATTAGTGTTATGGAAGAAAGACAGAGGTGACATTGTCAAGACACTTCGTGGTTGCATGTTCAGCTAATGTCTGATCCAACCAACCTTGCACATTCTTTTGTGACAGATATTTATGCTTGATCTGATATTAGTGATAAACAAACTTGCTGAGCTCAATTCTGTGGATTTTTTTGAGTCTTTGATATTCACAGCTAAAGTTGTAAAAACTGGCTAAAGTGATAGACGTGACAAGTTAACCATGTGGTAACCTTATTTTCGGGATTCTTACTTCATACCAGACATACTTTCTTAAGTTTAACTAACCCACCACATGAAAAGAAGAAAGTGAAACAGAAGACTGAAGATGGCATTCCTCACAGACAGCCAAAATGGCAATAAAGGCCAAGGAGGAAGAAGACCCACAAAGAATAATAAGAAAGAGAAAAGAAAGGAGAGAAGAAGAAAAGGAAGAGGACGACATGACTTTGAAATTATGAAAATAATCTTCGCTTCAACCCTACCCATACTTGAAAAAGAATTGGAACTTTAATAACATAGGAATAAAATGCTTTTTTTTTCCCCCTTTTTTTTCAGCATGATGGTTATTACTTTATAAAGGTCTTCAAAATTCAAAGAAAAACATTTATAAACGCACATCAAGTCACAGCAGAATATTTGCACAGTCGAAGTCCCACAATTTGGAGTTAATTAAATATTTTTGTGTAACTGTAAGCCACATACACACAAAATGTTTCTGTGTAAGCTACAAACACAAACCACTATAAGATATGGGTGCACAACAAAACATATAATTTGTTTACAAGTATAGTGTTATTATTCTATTTTCAATGTGACATAATTTCACACAAGTTTGTACATAACTTCATACACATTTTTTTCAGATTTGAGATGAATTTTTACTGACCTAATTCAAGAATAGATTTAAGTGTGCATTGGTGGAAGAATGGCTGTTATAATTTTTTTTTGTAACTACTAGTATACATGTTGACATAAAAAGAAATGGTATATAACATCACACCACTCCCTGTTCTTCCCTTCATGAAGTTATGTGCACTGCCAAAGTGAACAGTATTTCACCTTAAATATATTGGTGCTTTACTATCTGGACAGTTTAACATATGAACTATAAAGACAAGTGACAAACATGTGTTAACTGCAGAGATAAGCAAAAGTACTGTCACATTTGAAACAAATTTTAATGGCAGCTATTAAAACCACTGTTTTTTTGCCTTGAGGTTATGAACATGGCCTAAAAAAAAAGTAAACTGGTTTCAACAGAGAAATATTTGTACCTGAGGTGCTACCAACTGAAATATTCCCTTTGTATTCAAGAGATGAGTTAAACTTGTTTTGAATTCATTACTTAGAAAGATTTTGAAAGATGCTGGTTTGCATTTATAACTTTCCTGACAAATTCTTGTGATGAAACCCCTCAAAAAAAAAAAAAAAAATCCTGTAATTCTGATGCAACCCTGCAAAATTTTGATTTCCGATTATTAATCACAACTTTCGATTGTAACTGACCAATAATGGGCATTTTGCAGTTTATGTCAACATGATTATAAATTTTATATATGACAATGAAGTTCTTGCGTGGAAATCATGACCAAAGTTCTTCTTCTGTTTCTCTTCATTTTTCAGACAAACGGAAGTTGTTTAATTCTTGGTTCAACAGCTTAAAGCAAATGCCTGCAAGCACCAAAAAGATAGAACTTTCTCATATATGACAAATACAAAAGTTGTTTAATATTAAAATCAGTGGACATAACCCCATCATCAGAATATTAATCTTTCATGTAGTTTTGATTTACTCTTGTAATAATGACACAACAAAAAAAGTGAAAAAAATTCCAAAGATGTACGGCTAATTACCAGTTTTAGCACACACAGAAAGCAGAACAAACACTGACCAATTAGATGATGTCGCTGATCATGCACAAGTTTACAGTGGAACTTACTTGATCACAGACTATGTCCCATTTCTTTTCTGCGTCATAACTCTTCAATACTTTTGCTTTGTCAGGGGGCAAGTCCATAGACGCCTGAAAGAAAACCAAATCTGAGATTAGCCATCAACAAAACCTTCAGTTTGTTGTGGTAACAAAATTAATGTTAAAATAATGAATTATGAACAGATACAAATACCAACTGTCTTATAAAACAGTTTCAACTTAGCTATAAAAAGTATAAAGGTCTGTCATGCACATTTCACTTTATGTAAACTTATTTCAATTTTGAAATAACATTCCACTATGGCACAAGCAATACATTATAAAGAACAGTTCAGGCAATTTGGGGGACATCTGCAATTGGATAGCTGTAAACATTGAAGTCTTGTAACTTCAGAAACTGTCAGATAAGATGAAAAAAAAAATGGTATTTCTTTTTTCTTTAATCTGTATTCCTGCATGGGTAGTGATACTTATCATAATGCCCTAAGTTTATTGGACATAATTCGAATTATGAAACAGCTTGCAAACAACACTAAAATCATGTCCCATGCTATTTTGGTGAGTTGCTTGTTATTTTCTTTCTCATGATCAATTTAGAGCATTGGATAATAACACCACTATGAGTATCTCCACCACTATGAGTATCTCATACCAAATTAGAACTTTTGAAGTCATCAACTGGTTTTCTTTCCTTCCATCTACCAGCACTGGTGTTCTATGACTTCAAAGTTTACAGCACTGGCATCACTGCCTCACAGACAATGAAAGATTCTGAAGACACCAATTTTTTTTTTTTTTTTCATCCACCAGTACTGGAATTATACGACTCTGATTAGTTTACAACTTTTCAAAGCGGAGCCGTAAGTCCAAAATATAATGAAACTGCCATTAAGTCTCTAACTAGTGGTACAAATACACTAACACTAGGGAGAAAAATAATCAAAATAAATAAACAGCTGTGGTAAAAGTAAAAAGAATAGGCACTACAACAGGTAATATAATAGCCTCAAAGTCAAACTTCCTGTTTATTTACCATTTCATGACTGTTGACAAGTGACAACTGACACTTAGTTGTGACAGCTGATATTTCATGGATGCACTACCTTCACTTTTATGTCCGGGCTTTTCCCACACATCAAACACATCCAGTTTGTATATCGTACAAATTGTGTGTGCAGCACTCTAGTCTAGTCTTATGGCAGGAGACTCCATTCTTGGCCATTACAATGCAGACAGCAACCTATTGGCAATCACATGAAAAGTTCCCCCTTCTCAGAATTTACTATGGCTCATGTAAAAATATTATATGTGAGCAATCTGTTCTACACAGGAGGAGGAAAATCGGGCAGAGGAGAAGGGGGGTGGGGGGATAGAGTGTGCTCTCCCTCTCTGTCTGTCTCTCTATCATATAATGTTAAACATGAAGAGGAAAACATGAAATATGAGTATAACCAGCATGTATAAAAGCAACTATATTTTTATAAAACATATGTCAACCATTACAAAAAAGTACTTCCTTACAACTGCTGTCATCAACAGCAGTACTTCCTCATATCAGTAATCACAACATTTTGCCAAGTAGAGGTCTCTTGAGTTTACCAAACATAGAGACAACAATAAGACTCAACAAATTATAATTTCCTTACAATTCAAGATACCATTTCAATTTTTTTTAATCCGTTCATTTCAATAACAGTAAATGTCTATGAGATTGCTAACAATACTTGATTATCTACCACCTAAAATGTTGCTGATACTGTTTTCAGGACATGTAAACTGTGTGTGAGTGAAAATATGTGTGCGTGTGTGTGTGTGTGTGTGTGTGTGTGTGTGTGTGTGTGTGTGTGTGTGTGTGTGTGTGCGTGTTTTAGTGTGTGTTGTGTGTGTGTGTGCATGTGTGCCTGTATGAGCACGTGTGTGTGCATGCATGTCTACACTTGCACATATGAATGCATGCACAAGTGTGTGTGTGTGTGTGTGTGTGTGTGTGTGTGTGTGTGTGTGTGTGTGTGTGTGTGAGGTGACTCGTTCATCTTTTATGTGTGCCAATCTACAAGATGTATACGTGTGTGGGATATTATCAATAATCTTCATCCTTTTTTTTACTTTTACCTGACACACTTTTTTCCTCCTCCTCAAGGGTTTTTTGTCCCTATCATTTTCTGTTTTAGTCATCCATGCAGGATAAATCATAACCATCCAAACCAAAATATCTCTTGATATCGCACAGAAGTTTTCACAGCACACAAAAATAAGTTATCTAAAAATAAAGACTGATGTTATAGTTGCAAATCTCATTATGAATTTGACCCATGATCATGACAGTGATTAAATACCAATAATAAAAATACTAGACTCCTTTTAAGCCTTTGTGATTCTGACATATGATCGATGTTATGAATGTATGTCTCTGTATGAATCTAACAAATGGTGATAATATAATTAATTAAATACAAGATTCGTTCTAAAACAAAACAAGAAGAACAATTCATTTATATTTATGTCAATATATTCAAATTAATTGTGTCATTAAATAAAAATTTTTTGTAATAGTAATAAATAAAACAAACTGCCACCTCATCGCTAGTGAGGAGTGTCCGTCTACTTATTACTAACGCAGCTGTTTGGATCATCATGATACACTCCCTGACCTCACCCCTTACCTTCCCCTCCTCCCCCACCCTTTCCCCCGGCTTCTCACAAGACCCATAATCTGACCAGTTCCTTACTTTGAAACTGTATAAATTTGAAACACTTGAGTCGCTCGCGTCATCTACCGCCTCTTTCACTTTCAGTCGGTCATCAAAAAGACAGAAAAGACAAACAAATAAGCAAATAATAATCATACATACCAGAACCTTGGTAAACCTTCGCTCCAGCTCTGAAGAATCTGGCATGGGTAGACGGATCGGCATTGAAGCCTTCCGTTGTTCGAAGCCCCGACCCTCGAAGCGATGGTCTAGGCTGCGACTCTCGCTGCTCCCCATCTTTTTCATGGATGCGGCTTTGGTGTATGTACTCCGATCACACACAAAAAGTTGTCACACGCTTTCTGTGACCAATCCTAGCGAGGGAGATAATAAATACCGCGTCTCCTTCCCATGGTTTGTGAAAATAGTCACGGCACTTCTCATCAACGAAGGCGGAAATCAGACACTAGGGTAATGCGTGACGTCATTTCGACTGAAGAGGTCGCGAAAGGGAGCTAAGTGTGGCGGCAACGAAGTGGATGCAAAGAGAGCGGCACAGTGTTCTCAGATTCATGTGCCACGCATTTCCCTGTTGTGGGCGCTCGCGTGGAGGAGCTAAGCACCGCTTTGCACATGTACACAAAGAGACTGCTTGTGCTAACCGGCGATGAACTGACATAAACTTAACGTGCTCCATGATGCCAGATAAATAACATTATGACCAGGCAGCGGAACACCGCGATCACGGACTGCACGTGCACTAAAATTACTGGGCTCGGTCTGGAAGTTTTCAGCAAGTTGCAGCGTCTGTTGAAAAGGAGAAAGATCCCTAATTCAACACTGTTTTAAAATGCAAAAGTGACCACCGCTTTCCTCGCCCCCTGTCTTCTCCCCTCATCCCCAGCTGGCTGCCCTTCCCACGCGGATCTTACGTGCGCCGGTGACCCTCCGTCTACCGAGACCCCGCCCGTGCCGCTCCGTCACTTTTAGATTAGTGTGACTTCTCAGTCTTGATGGTAGGCTACAGACGGAGACCA
This sequence comes from Conus betulinus, assembly GCA_016801955.1. Classification (NCBI taxonomy): domain Eukaryota; kingdom Metazoa; phylum Mollusca; class Gastropoda; order Neogastropoda; family Conidae; genus Conus; species Conus betulinus. The sequence continues at coordinate 835,821 of JADBJO010000122.1, forward strand.
TGAACGCTCGGCAACACCAGGCCGTAAACGACTAACTCGACTGTGGCGAACTGCTGAGGCCTACTCTTCGCGACGAATACGGACTGATTACAACAAACAGGCAAACAAATAAACACAAAGTTTGAAAACGAACTGGGATATGTCGTTAAATTGATAACGGTCATTGAAAAACCACCCACAAACCGCAGTTTGCACACGCGCGCGCGCTCGCGCACACACACACACACACACACACGTAGGCACACGCGCACGCACGCACAAACACACACCGCCCCGCGCGCGCACACACTGCACACTGCATTTTCAACTGGTAATCTCCCCTCCCCCCCCCCCCCCCCCCCCCCCCCCCCCCCCCCCACCCCCCCCCCTCCACCGCTGGTTACTTGCATAACGCACGTGCTGACAACTACAAGCACAAATACACATTATATGCGAAGGGGTTAGACACACACGCTTCGATCTTTGGTGTAGGCCTAATTCACAGTTGAGGAAAGCAGAACAGTTCGATGTTATGCAGGAAACGTGTCGGTGGATCTGGAAAAAGGCCTCTGATAATTTAGTCGGACGCCTTGAGGAGGTCTGCAAAGGCGACATACAGAAGCATCTGCTTTTCTCTATCCTCCTGGAGCTGCCGAAGAGAGAAGACAGTTTGCAGCATTTCAGCTCGGAAGCTGTACTGTGATTCTAGGAAGACCTTTTCTGCCAGTTTTTGTAGACGGATCAAAATGACCCGAGCAAATGATTCGCCAGCGATGCTTGGGGGGGGGGGGGGGGGGGGGGGGTGGACGCTTCTGTACTTGCTGCTGTCGCTTGTTTCACCCTTGAACTTGCACAGGGTGATGATTTGGGCGACCTACTTGTCCTGCAGTACAGTTCTTTCCTGCCAACGCCGGCATAGGAAATCATGCTGTGGGAGCGGCAAGGCAGCTCTGCAGTGTTTTATCGGATGAATGGAATCCCACTGTTGCCCGGGCCTTGCCTCTGGCCAGTCTATCAATTGCTGTGCAGACTTCCTCTGCTGTCGACACGGTGTCTAACTCGTCCATGTTGTCTATGACGTCAAGAGCTTGGAGGGGATACCGTGTGCTCTAGGAAGTAGAAGTTGGAGTTGCGTTCCACCCCTCTCTCTGTCTCTGGGCTTATCTCTGTGTTACGTGCCTGGTGGAGGACTTGAGTGTGACTGTCTAGCTCTGGACTGGTCTGAGCGTTCCCTTGACACCACTGTACATTCCCACGATGTTGTCCACTATGACAGGCATCCGGACATTTTCGTTGAGCTCTGTGCAGTATTCGTTAGTGCAATGTATGGCAGTCTGCTGAACTTTGCTCCTAACACCCTCGAGAATTAGCATGTTCTTCGCGGTGGTTGACCGCTTGCGCTTGGCAACGTCAGCATGCGCGACATCAATAGTGAGAGTCATATCAATTGACTTGGCCTCAAACCAGTTGTGTGCTTTTGAGAATTTCAGGCAAAGGATAATCAAGGCTGTACAGCGCAGAATATCATGCAGGTTTCTGTTTCGCAGAGGCAGACTCACCAGGCTGCAAGGCACCAAGTTTTCGTTTTTGTTTTGTTTTCTTTTTCTCAGGAGGCCCTGCAAACCGTCCCATGAGGTCTATTGAGCAATCTTGCTGATGCAACGGTTCCCCTGTTTCACAGTGCATAGGAACGTTTGGGTTAAAAGCTGATCTTCCAGCAAACCAAGGAGTGGTCTGTGCAACATTCTTCATTTTGCTAGAAGCATGGGAGGAGAATTGGGGGGGGGGGGGGGGGGGGGGGGTTGCTGGACACCTGACCAGATCAGATCCTGTTGGTGCCAGTGTTTTGAGTGTGAATGTGTTAAGAGTTTGAGTGTGGGTATGGTAAACGTTTGAGTGTGGATGTGTTAGATTTTGTGTGTGTGAATGTGTTAAGCGTTTGAATGTGGGCGTGTTAAGAAAAGTTTATGTTGAGGGTTGCTCTGAAAACAAACAAAAAAAACAAAAAAAGTTCGCAATACATGCACAGGTCATAGTCAGCGCACAGCTCAACTAGTAAAGACAGGACGGCAAGGAGTCGTGGTCTACACCCACTTGGGCGCTGAAATGACAAGGGGGATAAACTGTTGCCTGCATGGGTTGAACTTAACGATGAAAGCAAGGTTCTTGTAGAACGTGTCTCTTGTAATAAACGCGGCGAACAGCATCGGCGCGTATATGCTGACGATGGTGGCAGGACGTAGAGCCAGAGTCTGTGTGAGCCATTGCTCACTGCCTCCACCCTTTCAGCCGCTCTGTTCCTCACTGCAAAGCCTACACCAGACTCTCCTACTCTTCAGACTCTTTCCTTTGTTGAATGTGCAGTGGGGCCGGGATAGCTCAGTTGATGTAGCGCCGTTCTCGTAATCCAAGGGTTGCAGGTTCGAATTTCCGGCGGGCCGTTTCGGTACGGGGGATTTTCCCCTCGGAGTTAACATTAGTTCTGACTCTATTTCCCATACAGTCCTTCGAATGAGACTATAAACCGAAGTTCCGTGTGTGAAGGCATGCATAACGTCTTGCACACACGTAAAATCCCATCACCAACTTTCGGAAGAGAAGGCAAGTTTGGCAATTGGTATGCATGACACGTTACACATAGAATGCACCATCCCCGAAGATGGAGTATGGCTGCCTTAATGGCGGGATAAAAAAAAAAGGTCATTCACACAAAACTCCACTCCCTTTGTTGGGTAGATGGGATTAATACTTGTCTGTCCATATAAGGAGTGTCCGCAGGAGTATCAGCCTGCGTACGCAGAAGAAGAAGAAGAAGAAGAAGAAGAAGAATGTGCAGTCCTCCATAAGAATGCCCGAATCTGTCAGCCCTGTTTTCTGGAGTGTGTGCTATGTCCACATTCAGTCTTATAAGCTCGTCGTTCACGATGCTGTTTTATGTTGCTTACTCTTAAAGGTTTCAGAAAGGTCCTTTCTCATTGTCTAGACATCCCAGCCTCTCAGTTTCAGGGCTTGTTTTTTTTTTTTTTTTTTTTTTCCTGTTTTCTTCTGCTCTGCTGACTCCTGCGATGATTGCAGTGTGTTGTTCAGACGACGACTAGAAATAGCAGAGTTAGGTTGGACTACATCTTTTCACATAAAGCTGGGGGACTACCCAGCTTGAGGAGGCGAAAACTGTCCTCTGAGATCCAAAGATCCCTTCCACCGTGGGGAGTAAGCCCTGGTGCTACACTCTATGTTGCTTTCCTCGTGGCGCCGACACCTCAGGCGAAGCTGGAATATGGCTGTATATTTGTAAGTGATGTGTGGTTGGGTGCAATTCTGGGCGATGTAATATGGAGGATATGACGTTGCCCATTCAGCAACTGCCCCCTCCCCCTTCCACGTCGCAGGTGGACCCAAGGCAACAGCGAGGTCCAACAGTTCTGCACTGGCACAGTTGCACAAAGTTGTAGACAAAACTGCATTGGATGCTCTGGCTCCGGATTTGTTCTGTAGGATTTCCTCCTGAGGCTTTTCCTTTTGGAAGGTATAGCCACAAAGCAGCAAAGATTTGAAATCAAGAGGTTTCTTTCTCCTACATGGACCGTTACCTTTCCAGGTTGATGGCGCCACCCAGTATACCCGAACTGAGCAAATGGTTTCAAGGCGCCAGGAACCGCCTTCACCTTTCTACTGTCGGTAGAAATGACTCCGTCGGACCTAGAAACTAAGCCATGCGAGGCCAGAAGCTGGTTTTGGGTTCAAAAAGTATTTTGAGATGCATGTCACTGAAAATCATTTTAAAGGCATTGGGGATTTCTCGTCACTACCCACCTCCGGCGAAGACAATCTTTATTCATAAATAGACAATGCAGGCAAGTTCATACAACTGTTTATGTTGCTCTGGCTTGTGTTTGGTGCACCAGGAGTGTGTTTAAATGTTCTTTTTATTTTACTTGTTCTGTTTATTTACTTTGAGTGATTACGTTTGCCTGGGTTTTCAGATCTTCTAGTGTCTGTGTTTTTTTATTCAAATGGACTGCTCACTGGGTGTTGCTTGATCAGTAGAAAAGAGAAGTCTACAATCAGAACCTCTTGCACTTTTTTTTTTCAGCAGCTCACAAAAACTCTTCATCCAGTGGACCTTGGGCGTCACTAAATGAGTGCATGTTTTGTGGTTGCTTCCAGTCGTCGCTGATTGGGGGCCGGAATAGCTCAGTTGGTAGAGCGCCGGACTCGTGATCCTGAGGTTACGGGTTCGAATTTCGGTACAGGGGGATTTTTCCCTCGGAGTTAACATTGGTTCTGACTCCATTCCCCATACAGTCCTTCGAATGAGACTATAAACCGAGGTTCCGTGTGTGTGAACGCACAAATACGTAAAATCCCATCACCAACTTTCGGAAGAGAAGGCCAGTTTGGCCGTTGGTATGGATGACACGTTACACATAGCATGCACCCTGCGTGAGAGATTGAAAGAAGAATGGAAGAAGTAAGGAAACTGAGTGAACGATATATTGACTGATGACACGGGAAACGACTGAATGAAGCGCCAGCTGCAGCTCTTCAGTCGGCACTACCCAGGTAGGCAGCCCGTTGTGTAAACGAGTGTGGATTTGTAAGCGCTTAGAGCTTGGTCTCTAGCCGAGAACAGGCGCTATATAAGTATTCATGATTATTATCATTATAAATAGATCATTACTGAAAACAGAAACATTGCCCCAGACAAGGATTCTTTCATTCATGGCTTCATTCATCATGTTCTCTAGGTATTTTGTAATATTTGTTTTTATTATAGGCATTACTTAGATTACAAATGTTTTAATAAGGATTCTTTCGCATGTGGTTTCCTTCATTGTGATCTTTTGTGACATTTTTCAAGGAGTTTGGTGTATGCAAGAAAGTTCACCTGCATTGGTGAACACCTGTAACTCTTATCAGATTTTGTTATTTCAGTGAACCACGTATGGTGAAAACCTTTTTCTAATCAGATGCGTTTGCTCTTTGCTGCGTGGTTTGTGCCCGGTTCAAAGATGATCCCCCCCCCCCCCCCCCCCCCCCCCTAAAAATATACAATGAATGTGAAATGCAGGATTCGAACGCATGATTACCTCCCCTCCCTCAGGTATGTGAAGAGTCATAACATTTTTTTTACTTTAAGTAATTCTTGGTACCTTCGGTGACTTGATTTTTGTTGTGTGTGTACTGAAGCCACAATATAGCCTACATGAATATCCATTCACATGGACAGAGCCATTATGGATAGTCCACAAGACGGGCCAGGTCGTTGCTGAACCTGTGAAATCCAATGGATATAATTATTCGTTACTCCCAGCAAGCAGAACGTCAAATGACGCGCCAGACCCCTTCGTCACTAACGTGACAGTCACGTCGTCATTGTCTGTGTGGAGTCGGACTGTTTGTCAGAGAGGGTACAGAAGAACATTGCTCGTCCTGTTCTCTCCCAACTGGGCCTTTGTTTGGACATTTCGGATCGGCTCCGGATGTCGGTTGCATTGCAGCCGATCCGAGTGGAGCACCGAGGGCGAATTGACTGGAATTTTGTTGACTCTTTCTACCTTTGTGTGTGTGTGTGTGTGTGTGTGTGTGCGAGAGAGAGAGAGAGAGAGAGAGAGAGAGAGAGAGAGAGAGAGAGAGTTTCGCTGCTGACTGATCTCCCCGCTGTGGTTGGGAAGTGGGTGCGAGCAGAGACGATTGTGTGTGTGTGTGTGTGTGTGTGTGTGTGAAGGGGGGGGGGGGGGGGGGGGGGGGGGGGGGGGGCGAGGGCAGGAGATGGGTGGGGAGGGGGGGGGGGGGGGGGGGGGTGCAAGATTGCTGGTATTGACCTGAATATTCACACTGACATGAGATGGAGGGAAGAGAACGAGAAGGCTCAAGAGAATAAATTTCAAAATAGAGCGACTGATGGCGGAGAACGAAGCAAAGTTTAGAAAGAGTGGGGGTAGTTTTCCGCCGAGGACATTGACGAAACAAAGTACACAAGACACGATGCATTTCGACCTCTTGGGTCTTCTTCAAGTGAAAACAAAATAGGTTACATTTAACATTTAGGACAGTACAAACAAAGCTCTTCGTTCTTTGTTTGTACTGTCCTAAATGTTAAATGTAACCTATTTTGTTTTCACTTGAAGAAGACCCAAGAGGTCGAAATGCATCGTGTCTTGTGTACTTTGTTCGCTCAAGAGAATAGTTCACTAACAGAATCCGATTGTTTGTGCAGTTTTTCTACACTGCCGAAAGGCGCTTCAACTTTTTGTTTTTTCTTTCGCCTCTCTCCCCAACCTCCTCCTGCTGATGTTTTCCTGCAAATGACAAACATGACTCAGGACTGGGGACGCATTCGAGTTAGTCCATTCGTTACGTTCGCCGCCGCCCAACTGCCAAATGCCGAACAACCCCAAACAACGTGCTCGAGTAGGCCTGTAGATGAAAAGGCTTACTCACTCAAACGTGCAGTTGCCTGCAGTTGAATACTTTCCGGCGATTAAATGGGTGTGTGTGTGTGTGTGTGGGTGTGTGTGTGTGTGATGCTGTGTTTGTTGCAGCGAACGGCACGAAATTCTCGCTTTTTAAACGGACCCCTACGTCTGTACCTGTCGTGCGGGCGCGCGCGCGCGTGTGTGTTTCATGCAATGTTACAGGGATCTCTCTCTCTCAGTATAGGCTTATGTCTGCCGTGTGTGTGTGTGTGTGTGTGTGTGTATGCACCTCTGTCTCTCTCCGTATAGGCTTATATTTGCCGTGCATGTGTGCGTGTGTGTGTGGAGGGGAGAGGGGTATGTGTGTGTGTCCCATATTTCTGAATGTAGGGTGTGTGCCATGCAATATCCCTGGGGATGTAGGCCTATGTGTTCTGAAATCAGCATCTCTGACAAGTGAATTTTCTTCGCATCTTAATATTTTAACAGTGTGACACTTTTTTTTTTTTTTTTTTTTTTTTGCGCAACACTGTAGATTTTTTTTTTTTTTTTTGGAAAAAAAACAGTTGTCATACGGTTTTGTTTGTAATTTTTATCAAACTTCCTGGCAATATATTTTAAAGATGGATTCTTAACCGATTTGTTTGGAATTCGTATCTGTAGTATTTCACTTGTAAAACAAAAACAACAAATCTAGTGGACACATATCCTATGTAATACTGATCCATTTCTATTGAGAATAGATAAAACATGATGGTGCAAAAGTCAGTGAGTGAGTGCAGATTAAAAGCTTTACATTCGTATGCATACCATCCGAGTTATATCGTTTTCATGTAAAATTGTTCAAAAATCCAAATTTAGTGATATTTTCAACCAAAATTGTGCAATTTTGTTGAATAAGATAGCTTAGGAATGGCTCTAGATGTGGACGGGAATTGGGATTTCACTGGCTGCATATCGTGCCTTTAGTTGTCCAGCAAGTCTGCATAACAACAAAAAAAAATAATCATGTTGGAATTCAGCGCCCATCTATTTCAAAAGATCAAACTTCCCCGAAGATGGAGTAGGCTGCCTTAATAGCGGGATTAAGAAATGGTCATGCACACAAAACTCCACTCCCTTCGTTGGGCAGATGGGATTGATACTTGCCTGTCTATACAGGGAGTGTCCGCAGGAGTATCAGCCTGCCTATGCAGAAGAGGAAGAAGAAGAAAAGATAAAAAAATGACTGTCCTCAGCGTTTTTTTCCCCCCATTTTCGACCAGTGTATTGGTTTCTTCACAACAGCAGTTTGTTGATTTTTGACCAGTGGACCGTTTTTTTCAGCAGGGTATGTCCAAAGATGAAGTGGTCACAGGATAACTTAGAAATTTTCAGCTTCACTGGTCAGAGTTCTATCGTGCACATTGAAGGCATTCACCATTTCCTGTTGTTCTGTTTGGCTCTTTGTTCTCCTTCCTGATCACTGGAGGGGGCTATCCTAGATTCCTCAGTTGTGGTATGTATGTTCCATCCACTTTGATTAGCAAAGAGTTTTGAAATTTAATGTCACTATATATGTTTCCTTTTGGCTGATCTTTAGGCTTGCTTGCTGCACTAAGGTGTTGAGGCCAGATGTTTTCTCCTACATGTTGTTGGGTGTGACACAATAGCGTGAGATCATCAAAGACTATTTGAGATTCAAAAGAGTGTCTATCTGACGCCTCTTGGTTTAACTTCAGTTGTTTCTGGCATCATCAAGTGTATGACCATGTTGAACAACAACCCTGACATCACACACATTTTTGCCTTATACAACTTTGAACTATGGTCACTGTTTTCTTTTGGGCATGTACAGTTTTGGTGTAAAACTATGCTAAGGAAAATTTGTCGCGGAATCCTGTATACCAGGAAAATATATAAGACTGTCTATGAATAAGACTGTCTATAAACAAAAAGAAAAAGCCTTTTCTGAGTCTAAAAAATACCAATTTATGATGTAAATATACGTGTCCATCATGAGCGTGACACACAAAGTGTATCAGTGTTGCCACAGGTAAGCCAGTGTTGTCTGTGTCTCTAAAGGTGGGACAAACACAAGGCAACATGGGAGTACTGTTATGCCATACAATTTTTTGGTCAGGTAATCTCCAGTCATTGTGGTTTCGCAGGGCACATTAAAGAAAGTTCATTAGACTGATGTTTCTGAAGCATACACCATTGTCACTACCTATCCAATTTTGATACACTAGTCACACCCTCTTATCCGGCCTTTAACCTTACCCATGCTTGCTGGGTATCCCTATACCCAGACACGCAAAAAAAACTAGACTTCTGAACTGTTAGAGGCGTGCTAATGATATATGAGAAATCTTTCAAAAACATAGTTTTTCCTGTGTCAGCAAATGTTGGTGTCTGTGGATCAAAGGGGATTAAAGTAATAAATTTTGTCGCTTGAACCATACACTTTGTTGACATGCAGGTCCCAATGGACCCGTATTTTAAAGAGCGATGATTGGATTTCACAGTGCATTCAGTGTGGATCAAAGTGAACCCACACTGTCCTTTACAGTATAAACTCTTGAAGACCCTTTCAACAACTGTGGATTCACCAGGACTCATCCATCTGAATGGTGACAAACACAATAAAAACACACAGTAACTTTACCAATGAGGAACCAGATTTCAAACTGTTGATTTCTGATGAAGAAATAGATATGAGTAAGTCTGGCAATAATGTATATGAGCAACTATGGTCTGAAACATCTTTTATTCTTTATCACAAGAAACAAGGCTCAAACACTTATCTTCTTGCGTTAGCATTCAAAACAGTATCCTGTGCAGAATAGTAAGACTCAATATGTATGTCTGAAAGAAGATAATTTTGCACAGTTTCTGCGAATGATTTTTCGTTCATGCTTATGAAATGGTCATGCTTTTTATGTTCTCCGAAAGTACTTTTCCCTAAACCCTTATCTTATCCCTTTTGTGAGCTGATTCTGTTACACCACATACTTTCTAAAGGTTTCAATGCATTCGGTGAACTTGACTTGCATTTGATATTTTAATAACAAGAGAAATGCAGAACTTTTTGCCTTAAAATTGGTTCTGGTGTATTTTTCAAGAAAAATGGGTGCATATTTTCCAGAAAGAATGTGGACAGACCTTCTAAATGTTTATAAAAATAGGGAAGTGGGAGGAGTAGGAAGAATGGAGGGGTGACATAGTGTTAGGGTGTTCGTTTTCATCTGCCATTACACTGATGGGGGATGGAGGATTACCAGATTTTGTGACAAGTACAGTAAAACAGTTTGTCAAACATGGATTACTGTCAAACCTGATGAATCAGCAAACCTTGGCACACATTCACAGCCTCCCCCCATCTCCATACCCCCACTTTCTATCTTTTTTTTTCTTTTCTCCTTTGAAATATTAGGGCATGAAGTTGCCTCTACAGATTGTTTGTACGTATCAGCAAGTCTTGGAAGAATCAGACACAGCCAGGCAAAATTTTGTGTGCAAGAGTTAGTGAGAGTTGTCACGCTTTGGTCAAAGCACACCAAGATGGGTTAAACTCCGAAAGTGTAATTACTACTCAAGAACTTTGCTTAAAATTTTTTTCCCCCAATGCATTTTGTTCCAGTTCATTGTGCCAGTCACATTTTTGCCAAACATGTGTACAAAAAAAAATGGTGTGAATTTGTATGGATAAACAGGCCTGTAAATCTCACGAGAGAGAGAGAGAGAAATGAGAGAGTGAGAGGAATTAAAAATGCATAAAATAGAAGCATACAGACCAAAACAATTGTCATTTTTTTTTGTTTTATTTTATTTGAATTTGAAGAAAAACTTTAGTGCAATATGACTATCCATTTGCACTTACAATTTACAGACACATGTACTTCAAATCTGTTTGCCGTAGAATTCTTTCCTAAGAACTGGTTATTCTGTAAACTCTTCTTTCATTTGTTTCTTCAGTGAAAAGTTTCTTCATTTAAAACTGAAGACTTTTTATCAGAAGATGATCTGTATTTAAGCTTCATTCATTAGAGTACCTACTAGAGCAAGAAACTTTTGAAACTGACAACATACATTGTGAAAATGTGAACGAAAATACAAAAATAACCTGGTGGTAAAGTAACTGAATACATTGTACGAAATTATTATCATAAGTATTTTGGGCTTCTGTATCATGGTTTTTGTGTGTATGTGCATGCGTGTGTTTATGTGCAAGCACGTATGTGCAAATGTAAAAGGTATGCAAAATATTTCAAAAGTAGTCCAGGTACAGATCTGCACAACCCAATGAAATCCTTTTCCCTGATCATGAGGAAACAAACTACTACACTTTCCCTGCTCCTCCATAAAAACAATTCAACAAAAAGTGAAGACATTTCATGAAATGGAGATGGGAATGAAGTATGGAGAGTGAGCCAAATCAAACATGCACACAATAATATTTGTATGTACAAATGCATAATATAGTCTTTCAAAAACAACAACAAAAAAAATATGATGTAAAATGCATGCAATGTATAGTTACCTCAAACAATTGCGAACAACATTTGAATGTATTCTCTTGTCATATTTGAAAAGTTAAAGACTGAATATGTCTTTTAAGCTTGCGAATTGTTTGTTTTTTGCCGTTTCACTTTAGCTAATGGTGTAACTGTGATTCTAATCTAAGTGTTTGCACATGATACACAAAAAAAAAAGCAAAACAAAACAAAACAATAACAAAAGTCCAATATGCTTATCGAATAAATCTTTATACATGATAAGTCAGGTAATGAACACAGGTATTTTATGATCAAATTCACTCTTGAATGGACAGCTTTAAAAGAAACAGAATAACCAACTGAACATTTTTAAGAGGAAGTGACTCACACATTGTTTATGAAATAAATAGCTCAACCCAATACACTGACTGCATCAGGGCCAGAAGTAAGTTAAAATATGAACTATACATGTTGCTATGTACATGATAAAACAACACATTATAAAAGTTTAAAACACACACTTTATTTACTCCAGCCTGTGCCAGTTTTACTATAACTGGTGCTCTTTTGATTTGATCTTTTTAAATCAATAAAAATGTTACATACCAACCCACTGGGCATCACATAAATTCGCAACATATGGTCTTGAGTTTTCTTTGTCATACATAATGTAGCTGTAACAGTGTAAGTCAAGTCTCTTTTGTATCACAGACCAGAATCCATTGTTCAAACTGACAACTTGTCGCAGCTGTGTATATGGAAACAGCCAATCCATCCTTGTCACACATGTTGAGAGTTAGTGAATCATTCTAAGTGAGCATGTCCAAATGGTTTAACTGCTTAGATTCTGTCCGCTGATGGAGCCTGGAAAACACACACACAAACTTACTGCAATGACTCCTCAAGCACAGACATTCTCTTGATCTAACTTTTCTCTAACTTTTAAATACACATCTTCACTCTTCTTTTGGACAGAATTGAGATGTTCTCATATCTAGAGAAGACAGGGCAAATAAGAAGTGATCTTGAGATGGAGTGTTCATTCTGCCATGCTATTTGGCATTATAACTTTGGTTATTTTTCATTCTTTGTTTGATGTCTAAACCAAACAAATTACAGAGAAACTAACTGGACATAAGAAAGTGTTTGTGTTCTTGAAGGTGACAGACACAGCTGGTAAATTAATAACAGAGGAATTGACTGGACATTACATAGTGTTTATGTTCTTGAAAGTGACAGACATGGGTTATTAATTCTTTCATTCACTTCTCTCTTTCTCATTCTCTCTCATTCTCCCTCCTGTTAGACACTCTTTCTCTCTTCTTGGTCGTTGTTGTCACTTTTTCAAGTTCTGTTCACTTGTGGCAAGTAGCTCTGTGCATGACGACAACCTCCTTTCTACTTCTGTTTCCAACCTGGTCAGCAGATATTTAGTCTGGCCCTTCCTGCTTTCCACAAAATGTGTAATATTTTCCTGCTCCAGGCATCAGTTGATTACTGTTAAATCTGACCAGATTAAAGATGATTATCAGTTTGAGACACTTGTAGTGACGCACTCATTCATAGCTGACATGTACCTAACACTTTGATGTGACCATATATATCAGATACTGTGATTTCAGCAACACAGACCAGTAGCACTGGTGGACAAATAGTGTGGCAGTCCTGCCACTAGAAGTTATCTTGCCAAAGTGAACTACCCCATACTGGATACTTTTCAGAAAGGTTTGAATACATTTTTCATGCACACATAACCAGTGTAACAACCAGCTAACAGCTCACTGTGGACTCTCCCTATCATTTGAACATGTAGTACTGTGGTGCTCCTACCGGTATATTTTTCTCTTTTCGTTTTCTAACCTGAATTATCAGCATACTTTGGCACATGCTCATGCTCTCTCGCAATGTTTCAATGTTACAGAGCATGCTGTCAAAGAAACAGACACTGCAAAACGCAATTTCATGTGCATAAGTTAGCAAGAGTTGTTGCTCTTTGGTCAAAGCCTCTGCTGCAGTTATTGTCCACAAGTTCAATTACTGGTCAAGAACTTTGTCTCAAAATTTTTTCTGATGTAATTTTGTTGTTTTCATCATATTTTCACCAAACGTGTACAAAATACAGCGAAGTCGTATGGGTAATCAGGTCTGGGTATCACTGTATCAGTCTGGTTACCTGCTGTGTGCCCCATGACAGGTAGTCCCGCCGTGTGGCTGCCTGGTACTCGTCCACCAACAGCTGCAGGACTTCCCTGGAGTTGTCAAACTCATCCAGATTGTCCTTGAAGATGGCCTCCTTCTTGAACTGGTCCATGAACGCCTCCCTCTTCCTCAGTTTGTCGTATTGCCGCAGAATGCGTTCAAACAGCTAAAAGAAACACAGATCTCTTTGTAACACACTATGCATGGACTTTTACAAAATTGGTTAACTTTTTAATCTATGTGTGCTGACCTTTAAAACTGGTTTTAGAATTTTAGCAGGTTGGAAAACATGTAGTTTTGTTATAACGGATAAACATTTTTTTCAGTTTAGTAGTATATTTTTCCAGATATCAAAGCTAAAATGTAGTTCCCAGTTCTTTCATTAAAAAAAAGTTGTTTGAATTTGTTAAAGCATCAAAAGCCCAAGAAATATCATATTACATTAAATTGTACACAACTGCTACAAAATCATTTAGCAATAACTTTGTGAATCTGTTTTCCTCTTGGCACAACTGGTTAAGAGATGTCAATGTTTAAATAAAATATCCCTTCCATTCATACAAAGCAACCCAAACTGGTCAGCAAGAGGCTGCCCAGGCTGTACACAGGAAAGAAGAGAAAGGGTTAAAGGGAGAGAATCTTCCATGGGAAGTAAGCCTAGTAGAGGGGAAAAAAAAAAAAAAAAAAAAAAATATTTCTCAAAAACAACCCTATAAAAGGACAGAATCTTTCCTAGAAAGCAAATCTTGTACAGACAAAACAGAAAACAAAAAAACTACTCTGTTAAAGATTGCAGTCTTTACAAGGAAACAAATCTAATACAAAGAGGAAAATGGAAGAATGTCATTTTGTTCTTGGTGGCCTTTATTTGGAGTTTTCACAGTACAACAGGCCATATGAGATAAAAACACATCAGTAAAACAAACACACACACACACACACACAGAGAAAAGAATCTGACAACTCCTGTTACCACTCACATGAGAGATGCTTGTGTGATTGGCCAACATGAGGCCGGACACACGATGGGCTGTCTGGACGTAGGGCGACTTGCGAGACAGCGCCACCTGGATGCTGGCAGGACCCCAAGGAATGAACTGGGCCAGCTTACGCTCACGGATCCTCTGAAGACTTTTGTGGACCTTTTTGTCAAACATTGCGTGTTTAGAGTGAAGCACATAGCAAGCAAGGCAACTTAAAAAAAAAAAAAAAATTTTAAAAAAACACCACCACTGCTCACAGGAGAAAAGAACTAGGAGAACGCAATGGGATGAACAGGATCCTTTGAAGTTTAGAGTGAAGCACATAGCAAACAAGCAAGCAAGGCAACTTTACAAAAAAAAAAAAAAAAAATGCACATCACCTACAAGACAAAAGAACTTGGAGAATACAATAGGATGAACGGGATCCTTCGAATCCTCTGAAAAACTCTGGTGAATCTTTCATGAAACACATGTAATGCATATAAACAGGTAATAACGATACACAGAACAATGTGACACAAAACAGGTATGATGAAAAAGCAAAAGAGAGTCTTATGACCCCTGTATACAAATTAACACAATCTGCGCGACTGAACAGCATACAAATTAAGGAAAGTGACAAAAGTGTAAAACTTCTGCATGAATTCTAAGAAACTGACAAAAATAATACTATTACTAGAAATTAAACTAACAACAGAAGAGGAGTAAAATGATGACAAATTAAAAGAAAAAAGGTAATATAAGTACTGAAATTAAAGGACAGAAGAGGAGTAAAATGATGACAAACTTGAGCCCTGCACATAAGCATGATTTTCCAATGAAATATACGGAAATGTGATTCTATATGGCATGACACTATGCTGAGGTTCCTTGCTGCTTTTTGTTTTTCTTTCTTGTTTATCATCGTGCACATGAGTATACAAATGTCTGTTTTGCGAAGTTTGTGAAAAATTATATTTGATTTTAAATGAAGGATTTGAAAGAAAAAAAGGAGAGAGACAAGAGCAAGAGAGAGAGAGAGAGAGAGCTCAGTACCTGAGTGGGGTCCACCTCCCCCTGGATGATGTTGAGGATAGAGATATAGCAGTGGTTGGCTTGTCGGTGCACAGGGGTGGACACCATCATGTTCTTTGGTTGCAGCAGACGCCGCATCACGTCCAACACAGTGGTTTTGCGTACATTGGCCACCTGGTAAACACAACTCTCATATTCACCACTTCTACAGAACATTTTTTATGCATCACAAGATATGTCCATGACCGATTTTGTTTGTTTTCCAACCTTCAGATACAACTAAATGCCACATGTTTTGGTTTATTTTGGGTTGCCAGAGGATTATGTGAAGTCAACTTGTGTCTGTGTGTGTTTTATAACGATATTATAAATCTTTAAAGTGTGGTTTTGTGTGTATAGTTTGAGGTAAGTGACTCATCAGTTTTCCTTACAATGGCGTCTCAGCAGTCAGCGGTAAGTAAGTGAGCACCACGATTACAGTGTGCACTGTGCTAGACTAAATTCTATGTGTCGAGTTTGTGGAGAACGCGTGTTACGAAAGGAGAAAGATAGACGGTATTGTGTGAGATTATGTAAAAACTATGCCGCAGAACTCTCACGTTGTTACAATTTAGACATTTGAATGATGAAGAGGGCAAGCAGTCTACAGCCATTTGTATGAAATGTTACCAAAAACTCATGGGGCTGAAAAACGCTAGCAACCTGTCCGACTGCAAAACTACGACCGACCGTGTTGCACTTGATATTCAGAAAATGTCAGAAATCTGGACAACTTTCGATCCAGAGCTGTCAATCAGTCAGTGCAAAACATGCAGCCGCTTTCAATCACAAACCAAAGGTGGTGGTCCCCAAAACCGAGAGTAGGGACAGTGAAAAGACCCGCACAACAAACTTTTGATCCTGCCGACTTGCTAGTTGACGAAAGTGTGTCAACGTCATTTTGTCAGTCTACGTCAACCCCAATTAAAAAACCCAAAACACTCTGCACACAAACATCACAATCACACCGAAAACGCCGCAAGTCAGTGACGTAGCTCTATCGCCTTTCCGACATCGGAAAAATAAAATGATCTATTTAGACTCGGATGATGAGGATATTGATAAACCGCTCACTGATGAAGAAAGAAAAATTACTGACACGTTTGGTACGCAGGAAGCTGCGACAGTCAAGTGACCATTTAACAGTTAGGTGCAAAACAAGGGGTCAAGCCAATTGTGTTGAAAAGGATCAGACAGCCCCGTAAATCTTCTGCTTTGGCATCATCTCCTCTGAGAAAGAAAAGATCTCACATGATACAGAAGATCAGAATGAATATTTCAGGAAGCAGTAGAGATGATGTGATCAAACAACATGGATCAGAAATCAAAAGAACTGCTCGCACCCACACAAAAGATTCTTGATGCTGCTGGATGTGGCCCTGTGAGAGTGACCAAAAAGCAAGGGTCTGCACTTAGAACTAGTCTGGGTTAAGCTGGACAAAGTACAGACAGCAAAAGAGATTTCTCAGAAGTATAGGATTAACATTTGACTGTGAAAAGAAAGAAAGACAACAACAACAGAAAGAAGCTATGTTTGGAGAAATTGAAATAGTACAGAGAAAACTCATTTGTGTTGATGAGAATGGCAGACAGAAAAAGAAGAAGAGAAAACAATAGGAGAAATCAAAGACATTCCAAAGCTGGTAGAAAACCTGTTGCAGCAGTATGATGAGAGAGAGAACACAGCTGACATGGCATGACAATACAATCCACAGGATGAGATCTGGGTAAAGATAGGAGGGGACCATGGGGGTGGTACATTTAAACTGATGCTTCAGATTGCAAATCTTCACAATCCAAACTCCAAACACAACACCTGTGTCCTGGCCATTGCAGACTGCAAGGACAGCCCAGAGAATTTGAAGAGAATCATGGATCCTTACAAAGAACAGCTGGCAGCACTGAAGTCCATGACATGGAGAAACAAGACAATCAAACTTTTTTTTGTTTGGGGATTATGATTTTCTGCTCAAGCTGTATGGTCTGTCAGGTGCTCAGGGAACACACCCCTGTCTAACTGCAGCACAGCATCAAAAAGCCAAATACACACCCCCACCTCACTGTAATGAAGGCAACATCACACAGCGCAGTTTACAGGGCATCAGGAGAGATTACAAAAAATTCCGAAATTCCAAAAGAAAAATTGCCAAGCTGCACAATAATGTCATCAGAAAACCTATCATTGACATTACACTCAGCCATGTAGCACCTCCCTATCTGCACATTCTTCTGGGAGTGGTAAAAAAAGCACCATGACCTACTGGAAGGTGAGTGCCATTCTCTAGATAAAGAAATTGCAGAATCCTTTGCAGCTGAAGACAAACAGATAGAGACAAAGTCAGCCTTTTCTGACTTTGTTGACAAACTGAAAGAGATTGAATCTTTAGAAGTAGAGAAAAGGCAACTAGAATCAAGAATAGTGTTTAATGAGCCTGAAGATGATGACAGCACACCCCTGAGTGTTTTTCAGCAAGAACAACAAGAACTG